>CAUYSK010115150.1:0-99593 GCA_963575035.1 Avahi laniger
ATGTGCACCACGCAATGGGATGGACATATTTGAAACCTGGACTGAGGGGGGGAGGGGGGGCAAGGGCAACACACGTAACCTAAACATCTGTACCACCATATTCTGCTGAAAGAAAAAAAATATCAAGAATAAACAACAAATACGTGAAAATAAAACATTTACATCTATTCGTTTTGGGGCCGGGGGCGGGGGGCGGCCGGCGGCGGGGACGGGTATATGTGCACACAAAGAGTGCAATGTGCACCACGCAATGGGATGGGACATATTTGAAACCTGGACTGAGGGGGGGAGGGGGGGCAAGGGCAACACACGTAACCTAAACATCTGTACCCCCATATTATGCTGAAATAAAAAAAAGATGATCAATTAAAATCTATTATCTCACAATTCTATAGATATAAGTCCAGATAATATCACTCAGCTAGTTCCTCTTCTTAAAGTCTCACAAGGCTAAAATCAAGGTACTATAGGGCTCTGTTCCCTTTTGGAGGTTCTAAGGGGAAATCTGTTCTGAGGCCTATTTATCTCTCCTGTGCATCTCTTCTTCCTGATTCCTCTTCGGCCACATGTCTCTCACTGCAGCTGGAAATATCTGTCTGGTTTTCAGGTAAATCTCCATCCCCTGGTTATTTAAGAACAAATAGAATAAGGTAGACTGAGAGTTTAACGCCTTGCTTTGAGAACTGGAGACAATGCAATTGCTGGTAATGACAGTATCTCAGGGATCACCATGAGAGTGGTTGGCATTGAAGAAAACAGTGTTGGCTTTTGAAACCCCAGTGTTGGGAGTAAGGAGGTCAAGGAATTGAGAGGCCATGACATGGCATAAATCATTTCCAGGGGTGTTAATGTCAACAAAGGTAACGAATTAAGGGGCAGTGGAGAAGACAGTGACTCAAGTGGTAAAGTCCTTCATAAATGGTGATTAGTGACTGGGTGGCAATAAATTACTTCAATAAAGAAAAGTAGTGAGAGAGTATGGTTTTTTGGAAGACTTTTTAATGCTGGGGTGATGGAGAAGAGATACGGCCCAGAAACAGCAATGAAGGCAGAGTCATCTACCCAAATCCGAAGTCCGGTGGAACGAAGTATGGAGAAAATACAACCATCTCTGCTGAGGACTCTAGCAGAAGCAGTGTTTTTGGGATACAGACAAGTTTTGCAATATATTACCGCAAACACTCAGAAAAGAAACAGATACGCAGATTAGTGCTGATGAATTTTCAAAAGTTTAAGAGAGCAAAGTTGATGTCTGTGATATAGGGGCAGAAGAAGGGATTGGGGCCAACTACATGATGACACAACCACCTGGGGATGAGAGTCTGGGTATAGGTGGATGACCTGAGAGACAGGAAATTTTGGAGGAGTAACATAAACAAATATAAGACGTGCCAAGATTAGTCCTGAGGCTCTCAGGGAAAAGTGGGTAATCTGTTCTACTTATATCTTCTTGCTCAGGATTATTCTCTCAGAGTTAAAGGATCTTAACAAAAGCACCCAGAGCTAAGAAAGCCTCCACTTCAGTGTTTTCTTAATTTGTTGAATATTACTTACTAACCTTCATGTGCCAAGAACTGTGATAATTACTTGGAATTAATAAGAGATCAAAACTAAGCTGTTTGCCCTCTTGAGGCTTAAAGAATGTCAAGAAAAAGAGTTTTTTTGTTTTGTTCTGTTTTGTTTTGGTTATCACTACTGTCAGCAATCCTTATCCACTCAATTTCACCTTGATATTATTTGGTTGGTAAATGCTTAAATTAGCTACGTACTTGCTTTAACAGTTTTGATGTCTACAGTAAAAGAAATTTGGGCTTATCACTACATCTTTAAACAAACCTACTCCTCAAAGGTGTCTTGAAATTCACGAACAATGCATTTAATTAGAAATACATTATCACCAGAAAAGGAGACTACAAGGAATACCAATCTGCACACAGCCAAAAAAATAAAAAATCATTTTTCAATGATGCGTAATTCTGAGTTTCTACATTTCCCTTGGAAAGTATCACAAGTTCCATCCATATAGGTCATGAAAATACCACACCAGTGAGAGCTGAGTCCTTTTAAAATCAGAAAAATACATGCCTAAAGCACATTCAACCACTGCCTAGCACGAGAGAAAAGACATGAAACAAGCAATAACTGAAAGAGTTAAGAGAGAGCAAGTTTCTTGGAAGTGAGCTGGAAAAATAAAAATAAGATGGCAGAGTGTTTAATATTTGAAATTGAGAATTTGGTGGCCATGCAGAAGAATTATTTGGAAATTGTTTCTCTCCCAATGGCTCTTTGTCTCCAGGTACTACACTTATGTTTGGATCTTTTTTTTTTACTTTCTCTTTATTTCCTTCACACACACATACACACACATCTGTAACCACCACCTCATCATTTGCAGGCATTTAACCACCATCTCATTATAAGGACATATACTGCCCAAACCTTACCCTACAACACAGCTCCCCCATCACAAGTCACCCATGTTTAAGTTTTGGCTAACAGTGCACTTGCACCAACAACTCTCTGCTGCCCTCACACCCCAAATCCCCATGACTTGACAACTGAAACTCAACTTTTGTGACTATTAGTCACATGGCCTCTCTTGTAAATTCACAAGTAGCTGCTCCATGGAACAAAATCACTGTTAAAAGACTAATTCTCCATCAAATATGTTCATTATACCACGATTTTCATGTTACTATTTTAACCTAACATTAGAAATTCCTCTTAGCCACTTTTTTTCTTTAGGAATTAGTTAAGAAAAAAAAGATTCATTACTGAAGTATCATATGATTGCATGATTATGAAGAAAAGATATTTATAATAGTCTTCAAATAACTACAATTGGAGAGGCAATACTTTTGCATTTTGTTTGAATGAGAGAATCTAGAAATAATGATTATGTCAAAAGAAAATTAAAAGTTTAGAAAAACATTAAATTTTTAAGAATTATTTTTAGATAATAGATATAAATGGCAAAATTAACATAAGTATTTCATATTTCTAACTATATATATATTTCCAAATTATAAGTTAGTTACATTTTTCTGTCTAGGTTTTTAAGTATGTAAGGTCAAAATCAGTCAGAAGACCATTTTAGTGGAAATTTCTTGGTTTCTTTTGTGAGTTTAAATTATGAAATCAACAAAACATCATAAATTTTTGACAACAGAAAATCCACACATAATTTACACCATCATACCATGTCCATTTTCATCTTTACTTATATTTTCCAGGCTTCTATGTGGGTAATTTACATAAAATATAATATATACACATTCCACTTATTGTTATAAGCATTTTTCAAATTTCTACAAAGTCTTCATGATTACTTTCAACCATATCTTGAATTATAAGTAAGACTGAAATGAACATATTTGGTTTTTTCTCTGTTGGTTAATTTATTGAGGGTAATTTGCAAGACTGAGTTTTTTTAAGTTAAAGGTATCAATATTTTGCTGATATCTGTCAGATTCCGGATAGTTTTCTTACAAATATTATTACCTCTAATTATGCCATAGATATGACAGATATATAATAATAGGCATGAATGTTTTCCCTTTGATTAAAATTTAGCAAAAACAAAATAGTATTTTATTATCTTACAACCAAAGAAGCACCTCTTGCTGCCTGGTTCTAGATGACCCTAGACACGATGAAGGCTCCGATTTTGTTTGCAGTCATCTTGACTTTTACTGCTTGCTTCTTGGTAAATATAAAATGTTGAAGTGTAAATTTAGTTCATTATTTACGCTGATGAACTTTGTACTACACAAACCCTGTTTTAATTTATTTCTGCCTAACATCTTAATTTAACTTTCTGTATGATATTATACTGACACTGGAATGCATAATATTTTTCTTTTCCCTTACACATATCAGTAGTCTCTAAGAATTTCAAATGTGTAATGTGATTTTTAAATTTGTTATTCTGAATCTACCTTGGCAGTAGCACCCCTACATAAAATTTAGTCTTTGGTAGGCTCTCCAAAAAAGAAAAATGTGTGAAGAAGAAAACTGACTACAAGGAACACTACAAAATAATATTGCAACTGTATGAAGATTTTCACATGGATCAAATAAAGAAAATCTAGACATGGTATTAACTTTCAAACAACAACTTGCTTGATATCATATAACTTTTAGATTTGTTTACCAAACACCTGCAACCGAATTTATATTATCTAGATGGTAAAAGGAACATCGTCTAAGACTTATTGCTACAAACATGATCCAGGATCATTTCATGAACAACCAGTGTCTTTTGGGCCCTACCAACTATGAGAACTATCTCTTCCTCTATTGCTCCATGCTAAAATACATGGCAAATTTTCTTGTGGCTCTCAGTGGAAAGGAGAGCTACTTTTCTTAAACAATTACCATGATTATATTTCATGGATATTGTGAATTTTTTTTATCTGATTTCATTTTTCTTTTAACTTTGGCAACTTGGAAGCCCAGGGAACATTTGTTGCCAACTTCCAGAGAGTTTATAGACCTTTGTGGTGTGGGTCTCTTGCAGTCAGTATCCATATTGTCCAAATCAGAGCTATAGCTCTTTTTCAATCTACAAACCTTATTATTAATTACATTTCATCATGGCATCATTGATTAACCCACACAACAAATTTTCTATAGAAATTTTTAAAAGCAATCTGTAAATTATAAAGCATAAAAAACATTATTTTGTCATTAGCCCAGAAACCAAATGACCAATTTCTGAATAATCTACAGGAAGCACACACATTCCACAGATCCAAAGAAACAATTATTACTGCCATATTTCAGCAGAAATAAGTGTAATACAATTTGGCGGTAATTTCCAAGTATGTGGCTGTCTGACTGAGTTTAATTCTGCTAATCTGATTATATCAAGAAAATACTTTGCATCTCTCACGTAAATCTCTACACTTACAATGTGACTCTGTCACCTTGAATTTCCTATGACCAGAGACATTAGCTCTTTTAGGTATTATTCTAGTAAGTAGTCAGGTTAAAGTCATGAGTTAATTAAAGGTTAACGTGAGTGACTTTCTGTTTCTTAACATACAGGTGCTTCCGTCTGCTTATATTCCTCTACTACTTTGTCAGTCACAACCCACTCAGAGATTGTCTTTTAGGTTTGCCAATGTTAATCTTAAATCCTTCAGAGCCAATGATACACTACAATGTAGATCGCACTTTGATTTAAAACACTTGGCTGGTGAATACATTGGCATCAAAACAAAACAGAAGAGACACTACACTCATCTTTTGAAACTATTGAAATTATTGACAGAGAAGGAAGTGGAACTTTCTATTAATACATTAACTTAGAAACAGAATCATCTTCACTGATGTCTGGACATGTAAATAGTTCCATGATAGATTAAAGGCTAACCTTAGCAACCAGTAATAGAATTTATTATACTTGATTATGTCATTAGAAATTTTTAAAGGTCTGTGAAATTCTAACAGCGGAAATGAAATTAAGTACTGTAATTTTAAAACTAAGATAAACTCTGGAAGTGTGTCTTCTCTATTCCAATAACACCTTTGACTTCCAAAAGATTTTTAAAACACTAAGCATTTAGATATGCTGTAACTTCAGCAATTTGCACTGTGTTACACCCAGCACATATTCAAAAATGTCGAACGAGCAAAAAAAATGAAGGCGGAAGAAAGGGAAAGAGGTTGGGAGGGAGAAACTAAACTCCATGACACAGAAATTATAAATATTCACATTTTTCAAATGAAAAAACTGAAGCATAATAAAGCTAACCCAAACCATCCAGAAAACAAGTGTGGATATTGGATTTTAAATAGAATGATGTGACCATAAATTTACTTGATTCATGTCCACAATGTACTGTAACATAATATCTGTTCTAAATTTATGGCATTTATGTATTAATAGATTTGGGAGGCAGCAGAGAATACTGGTTAAGGACTCAGGCTTGAAGTAGACAAACTTAGGGTCATGTCCCACTCAGCTAATTAGTATCTATGTACAAAAAAGGGAGATAATAGAACTCATTTCATCCTGCCACATGGAATATGCTAAAAGGTTTAATAAACAGTACCTATTATTATGTCATAACCTGTATTATAAAACTAGAGATTATAAGATCATCTAGCATAGGAAAAATTCTCAAAGCCTAGTTTTTCAAAAATACAAGGCTGTGACTTCTCAAGGGACATGTACTTCAAAGTAAAAATATCCCTATATAATTTTCCCATAATCTAGAACTTTGCATTTCTTCCTATTTTTGTTTAATTAAGTCTCTCAAGTTAATAATGTGAATGTTGTTTTGAAACAGAACTGATCTCAGTTAGTCCTTCATTGGCAAAAGGGAACTTCCCCCAAAATATTCATATATGGGTCTTTTAAATAATCCAAATATCTTAAAATAATCACAGACTCAAAGAAATATAGTTAAGATTGAGAAACCACATGAACCTTCTGACTATTTGACCTCTCCCGCCACGAGTTTTTCCTTCCTATTTCCAAAATTTAGATCAAAATCTTAATCCAAGCACTGATTTCTCTCAGCCTTCAAAAACACTTACACGATTAAGCCCATATTACATATCTCTGAGAAATAATACACAGAATCAGAGATGTAGAAACTTCCAAGTACAAAACAGTAATACAATTTCATTATTTCAATTAAAAATTAGAAACATAAAACCCACAATATACATAGTACAGTTATCCAAACAGTCAAGCCATGTATTTTAGATACTCTGTTCATTACTGGCCATGGTACTGTGTGTGTGCATATGTGTGCGTGAACTCAGAGTACTCAGAAACGTCTGTTTAATAGTCACTTCTGTTTTTAATTCTAATTTTTGTTCCTAAATTCTCTCTATGTCATATTAGATTTCAATTTTAAAATGTTTTATTTCCCATACAATGTAGTTTTTGGTATGAAATAGAAAATATGGTGAGAGTAACACATAATAAAAAATGACACATTAAAATGACTTGGAATAGAACAGCTTTTGCATTTTCTTTAAAATAAAGACGAAATGCTGTGCCACAGACCCGAGATTATATTTCTGAAGTGACAGCATTATTATGTGGTAGGTGATTCCTCAAGGAATAATAAATATTGAATGGGTCAAAGCTCCTCCGAACCAAACAAAAAAAAATTCAGAAAAAGATTGCCAAGTTGGCAATGACAGCTTTCCTATCTTTGTTTGAAGTGCACTAACCAAGAAGTTATTTTACCTCCAACTAGCCTTTATCTTACTGCCATCGATATTATTGCGAAATCCATCGCAATATATATAAGAGATTTCTTGTCCTTTCTCGCCTTTATTTGCCATCTTTCAACTGGCAAGAGTCATTGTGACCAGCAGATTAATCAGCCATAGGAAAGATCCTCACACAAAGGTAGGTACTTAGAAATATGAACTGAAGAATTTTTACTTTGGATATTAAATTTTTCTCAGACTTTGAAGATCACACTTTCATGAACTTTTCATAGAACATTCATTTTTACCGAAAAACATAAACATTATAAGAAATTACAAGTCATTAAGTGTATTAAATTTTGAAAACTTCTACATGTTAGAATAAAGCATTCATGTTAGGCATTTGGGACAATCAGTCCATCCAAGTACACAACTGACTTTCCCCCTGATGCACCTTAAAGTTGTTTAAACTTCATAATGAGAGAATACTCTTGGATGTACTCCAAAAGAGGGAATTAGCCTATATTTTTATTATTAGTTTTTCTTTTATTTTTCAAACTTCTTATAAGAAAGGATTATAGGAAAAGTGAAGTTTAAAGGAATGGCCATATCCACATTTAAGTGAATATCCAGTGAAATCTTGTCCCTAGGATTCTTTCCAGACTTGCATTGTTCAGCCAACACATCGAATCTATGGGCAAAGTTGACTGTCGGGAAACCAATCTGCACAATGGTGCATGGAGTTGCTGTCCCAGAACTCGGACTATCATGTATTTGAAATATATTGTACATTTTGAGCCAATTGAGAGTAAAACACCTGGACACTTCTGTTTTCTTTGCCCTGTTCTTTGATCTATCACATGTGGATTTTTGGAAGCAATGGAGACCACTCATTATTGACTAAAATAACTTAGCAAAACATTGTTAAAACTAAGACATATATTATGTGACTCTTTTTCCTTAGATCATATACAACAGTGATTCCTATCCTTTCCTTAGTTTTTGAGATATTCCAAGAATTTAAATTTATAACATATGATCTAGTTAAAAACATTAATACCGCAACACAAGTTTACAGAAATCAATAATGTAACTGCTATACAAGATACCAAAATGTTTAAATGTGAGCAAGTGTTCATTTCAAAGTAGTTACTTATAAAGGCAAAAACCTTACTTATGAAAGTTTCTATTGCTCAGAACATTTTATGAATAACTCTTTGGCAATATCTCCAGTATCAGTTTACAAGTCAAAAATAAAAAATAATTCCATCATTTTACAGTCAAATTTTATATCCCTACCAATATTGTCCCACACTAATACTGAGTCCAAAAGAATATTATGTAAATTCCTTAAAAATGATACAATAGTATACTTACACTACATTATATCACATTATATCCCATGTGTTGTAACATGTCCTATATAATACTTTTTAGCCAAAAAAGCAAGCAATGCTGATCAGCCACTGTGTTTATTTTCAGGAAAAATCGTAAGAGGAAACCATTGTCTTTGATCTTGGGACTTTGTACTCTTGTAACATGTTTCTCAGTAAGTATCATTAATTATTATCACACATCTTCAAATTTTTCTCATTAACTATTACTTCAGATTTCTTCTTTAATGATATTACTTATACATTAGTATCTATATATAGAGATATATTAGTATCTTATATGTTAGTATCTATCAGTCACTGATGAAACACTGTTCTGGGGCTTTCAATTTAAAATCAATTTAACCACATATGACTAGTGGCTACCATATTGGATAGCTCAGACGTATCAGATCAGATTGCATTCTACAGATATGTATAAACGTGGGTCTCACACTCTAGCAATTACACAAATAAATAAAACTCTATAAATGAGGTAGTTAAAATAACTCAGTTATTCTCAACATGTGGTTTGTGGATCATTCACACCAGAGTCACCTGACTGACTCATTAAATTATGGTATTATAGACCTTAGAGTTCCTGAGTTAAACATTTGGCCTGTTGTGGAAAGGGAGCTAATCACTGTGATTGGGCTAACAGATTAGGAAAAGAATAGCATTTACTATGAAGGTTTTTTTATTACATAATATTTAGATCAATATAATATTTAGACACTCTTAGGATGTCTTTAACAAGCAAGGGTACTACTTTCTACTAATTCCTTAATTGACTCAATAATAAAAATATTGTGAAATACTTTCCTACACTAAGTATTTCTCTTCTTGACAATTAAAAATCAAGTCCTAAACTTGCATACACCCTCACTAGGTTCTGGATTGACATATCTTGGGTCACATGTCCTCCAAATCCAATGAACCATCACTAGCTAGACAGGACAAGCATGAGGCCTGGTTCCAAGCAGTGGCTTGGCATCATTGTTTATTTCATTGGTGACACCAGTTAAAGAGTTTTCCTGTCATGTTGGGGACAGAAGCCAGGTTGGGGAATGATTAGGAAATGACAAGTAACACTGGCAGCTCTGTAACACCATTTTATAGAGCTTCACTATGAAGAAGAGCATGATAAAAATAACAGTATGGGTGGTTGAAAGTGAACCTTTCTTAAGCAGAGGAATAATATAAGTTAATCTATTTTTCAAAAGATATCTTTAACCCCCCTGCATTTTAGGTGAGTGGGGTAAGCATGAAATCAAGAGGTCAAACCAAAGGGGTCACTACCATAATTCAGTAAAAACAAATGACTTCAAGTAGAGTAGAAGCAGGAGAGATGATGAGTGGTTGGACTTAGAATTTGGAAGGCAGGTAGCAAAACTGATAGGATTAGAGTGGAGAGGTGAGTTGAACAGAAGTGAGTTTTATTCAGGAGAAAATGACTCAGTTAAATGGCAGAAACTGTTGTTACAGGAAGTAAAAGGAAAAAGTGATAGAGACAAGTCCCTGAAGCAATACTTGTAAAGAAGGAGGAAATATCTAGATACCAATGAGTTTATGGTTGTGTGGCCAATAAATCAGGGAAGTTCATTTCTAATTGCCTGCAATATCTTGATGAAGTAGGAGGAAAGCCAAGTTGGTGGAGCTGGATGAAGGCTCAGGACAAGATCGAGAACTTTGATTAAATTGGCATCAACTTGGAAATGGCAGGCCTCTGGGGAAGGAGGTAGAGCTAATCTAAGACATTCAAAAGGATTTCAGGCAGCGTGTGAAGGACCCTACATTTGGGATTGGACAGTGCTTGTGACATCCTCCACCACTGTCAAGAACCTGGAATTAAGAGTCAGGGAGACCAATGGTTTAGTGTAATACTCAGATTTGGAATCAGCAAGGGCAACAGACCAGACAAATAGGTAAAGGGACTGAAGATCACAAAAAGTGAATGCACTTGTGTATCCAGATAAACTGTCTGCTCCAAGCAACCTGGACTTTTTAACATCAGTGAAAGCAGGATTTGCTCTTCCTTATCCCAGAGAATTTATAATTTTCCCTGTATTTGGCATGCCCCTCCTAGTTTTACATGCTTTTTTTCTTTTCTATAAGCCTTAGTTTGTCTATAACCTTGTTTTATACTTGTTAAGCCTCATTTCAATGTTCCCTTCTCAGTAAGACAATCCTTAATCTTTCCTCTATCCAAAACAAATCGCTCTATGTCCCTAATGAATTTGTTCCTTGCACTACTTACTATCTACTGTTTTTTCCAGATATTGTATTCTTCGAAACTCATACCTGAGCCAAGTACTACCTTAAGCACTTTACAGATAATATTTCACAACAAATCTGACAACTCCAAAAGGTAGATGCCTTTATGAATGTCATTTTCCAGATGAGGAAAGAGTCTCAAAAAGGATTACACATTCAGACATCCTCTAAGTGGCAGAAATAGAACTCAAAACTTGGCCAGAAACCCCAGAGACTATTATTCCATTTTCCTTTGGATCAAGTTTGTACTGCTTTGTATTGTCACTGCTGGGCCTGTAGATACATAAGACATGTTTCCACCGCCCCCCTCCGCCAGCTCCTACATTAGCATATTGCACAAAGTAGGTGTTTGATAATGTGTTTCACAATTTGTTAGTGTTCAAAGCCTTGGACCAACCCTGAACTATTAAATGAGATAAAAGAGACATTTTTTCCTCAACCTGTAAGGACACTTCCCTTTGGAATTGATTTCAATAATAGACTATATTATAGGCAAAGTATATGATCTTTGCCCATGATAATATTTTTCCATTCAGTAGTAGCCCAGTTTTCACTGAGAGCCTAGGTATTCACCGGGCAAGAGAGAAACTTTTTCTTTCTTTGATATAGACTTTCTAACTTAGATACAAGTAATGCTTTTCTATTGCCATATAACAAATTACCACAAATTAGTACCATAAAAGAAACCCATTTATTATCTCAGTTTCTGTGTCAATAACTCTGAGCTTGGCTTAGTTATCTTCTCTGCTCAGGGTCTCATAAGCCTGAAAAAGTGTTGCCAGGGCCATATTTTTTTTTTCTGCAGCTCAGGGTTTTCTCTTATCCTGTACTATGGTTTTTGGAAGAATTTGGCCCCTTGGTGGTAGGACTGAGGTATCTACTTTCTTGCAAACCTATTATATACTTGAAACTGACCATGTAAAATACAGGTACAAAAATATGGATACATATAAATAGATTAGATATAGACATGTCAACTGTTCTACAATGTATGTATTAGTATTCTACTTTTTTAGATGAGGCTCAGAGAGCTAAAATGACCTGGCTAAGACCAAGAATCTCAGTATTGGCAGAGCCAGGATTTCAACTGAAGAAAATCCAAGTCCGATACCCATATTCTTTACACAGTACCTACAGCATCTAACATTCCCATATTGATTTTTATGTTACAAGCCACTCTCAGTATCTGCTTTCTCTCTGACACCTAGGTCAATGAACATTGCTAAGGAAGATCACAAATCTATGCTGTCTATACAGGATACATGTTCTTGCCATTTTCTACAATAAGTCCATCTTATCCACTCCCTCTCCTCTATACTGTGAATAGACCAATAGCAAAAGTATAGATCATTCTTTATAAATGTGCAAACTAGGAGCTCAGGCATTTTTCAAATGAAAATAAAATTACACCTTGAGCCAGGATGAAATGACAATACAAAGAAGACACTGTGAATACCTATTCCTCTTATCCTATCACCACATGTCAGCTAAGTACACAGGACCTTGCTGAGTCTAATTCATAAGGATAAAAAATGATCTCACCTAGGTTTCTGTTAGGTATTCCTTATTTCATTTACAAAGCATTTACTGCTTTGTAATGCTTACTTCATAATGGCAGCCTTCTGCTGTGATGTCATCCATCACTGCCAATTACAAACAGCATGGATACAGCAATGTCATGACAGATGGGGCTTCAGAACACCTCCCATGTGCACAAGGATCCCAAGCTGTAGTTGAGGAATCCTTAGGAAATCCACAAATATCCAGAAAATTCTCCATGAACACAGAGAAAAGGAGCCTTTATGGAAATATTTATTCTGAGGGGACATTTTGAAGCAATCTCAAATTTCTTGGGAAATTCCTAAAATGAGGAAAGAAGTTTGTCGCAGGAATTCAGATCATGGCAGGGACCTAGGGTTTAAGAGGAAAATCTATTTAAGCCATAAAACCCTCTTATGTATTCCTTCAGGGTATTTCCCCCTTCCTGTTGTTGCAACGAGGATCCTCAAAGCAACCTTTGAAATCACATGTGGAAGATAACAGCTGCCACCATCTGTGCACTCTAAATGACTGCTATAAACAAGTCTCTCCGAACTTAACCCTGACAACCTATGATGTCAATAGAATGTCACATGAGGAATAAATTGAGCTCTTATATTTTAGGTATATTTTTTCCTGCAGCCTTGCCTACTCTAACAGAGAAATTAGTGTCCTGCTCTGAAATAGGGTACTACATTGTGTGTGTGTGAGAGAGAGAGAGAGACTAAGTAATAGTTTAGCAATCAACTGGTGGATGGATATGAGATTATAATTAATAAGATAAAAGGAATGAAAGCATATTATGCAGGGACAAAATTTAGGAAATACTGTGACCTTCGATAACTTGGAAGACAGACCGTCCATGTGCCTATTGAACCTGCAACTCTAGGAAAGTGATCGGAAAAAGAATTTTCTTTCCCTACTTCCTTGGCAATATTTATACAGAGTTCCAGATAATTTACCCCTTAAATATGTTTTTCTTATATTTGAGATCTTCTATGATACATTATAAGCTAATAGATAGAGTCTGAAAAACATATACATATTACTTTTAGAATTCTTCTTGGTATTTAGTAGATAAAATCATAACTAAAGAAATAATAGTTGATTATTTTATGCTCTGGACACTGACAGCAATTACAAAGTCGCTTTACCTCTTATCCCATTTAAAGGAATTTGTTCTCCACCTAGGATAGGAAATTGTGTTGATAAAATAGAATTGGAGGAGACTAGATAGAATTAGATGGAACAGAATGGAATGAGATGAATGGAATGCAATGGAACAGAGAGCATTATACTTAGTAACCCCTTGTTCTGATAAATACATTCACGTGTGTGCATACTGGGCCACATTGTTCAATATATTTCTTATTGTTATTCACAATCATAATTTTTTTAAATACTTATTTGGGATATTACAAAGAATGATACTAAGAGAGGAAGGACAAAGGGAGCTGACAGATTATGAGAAAGTCAAAGGGTCAACGGACTAGTGTTTCTGATGGGTATAGTTGAACATGTAAGCTTAAAGCAGAGGCAGTAGTGGTCCCAGAGTGATATGTTTGAATGAGAGACTTAGAAATGGAATATATTAGGGTAATAGCAACCCCATGTGGGACTGTGGCAGTGAATAGCTAAAATAAAGAAGAGATAATTCATTGGAGATGAGAAAATCATAGATGAGAGGACACTCAGAAGGGATGGGACACCCTTGAAGATTTAAGTCACCCAGGATGATGTTAGCTGAGTAACAGTATCACTGACAAATTAAGTGGAAGGGTGACTCTATGATCAGAAGTCAGGGTGCAGGTGCTAAGTAAATTTGGAACTTGATGAAGAATATTTTGTCTGGTGAGTTTGAACATCATCCTGAACCCAGCGGGACCACTGTTGCTAATAGAGGGGGTGTTGCAGTCACTTCATCAGTTATAATACTGTCAGGAGACAACAACAATGCCAGGTATTTTTAATAGAGAGAATTTAATATCAAGTACCATTAACTAGGCAATAAGAATTGTTAACTAGGTAAATACAAAGGCAAAATCAGAACAGTAAGTTTTCATGGAGATAGCAACTGCAGAAAGAAACTAACACTCCTAGGGGTAAGGGAAGAAAGATAAGATTGGAAATTATTAAAATTTAGAAGCTTGCAGGAGAGGGTCCCATGAGATAAAAAGCAAATCTATGAAAAAGCAGAACTTCTTGGCTGGTGCTGGTCCCTCTGAGTATAGAGGAAGTGTTGTTTTGGTCCAAGACCTAGTCCAATAGGAAAGAATGCTGGAAGCTAGTCCTGGAATTTCTGAGAGGATTTAATGAGCCTGTTTTTGCAAGTGTTAGAAAAACCACAAACTGAGTTTAACACTGATCAAATTTTTTCTCCTAATGGATAGACTCAAACCCTCATTTCTGAAGTACCTAAATTCTCAGCCATCATACAATCTCTTGGTTGTTGTGGTTTCCCCTTAATTCTTACTATTGGACATGAATATATTAAGTGGTGTCCTGGAGAATTCCCTGGATTCCAGACACAGTCATCTCTGTTCCCATTTCTGAGCAGCAACCCATTTTCCCTCTTGATAATCAGGATCAATCACCCTAACTCGTAGATTCAACCTTTTGTCTTTGTTCAGCAACATGAAGAGAATAAAATGTCCAGATAGGTATATTCCTTCCTTGTAAACCAGGACCTCCAAACCAGCATAGCTCAAACTTGCAGAGACAGGAAGAAAAAATTCTGTGAGTTGGCTATAAGTTGTAATAGTGAGAAGAACCTTGATCCCTATTCCCATGAATTCTGACCCTGGGAGAACTAGACAGATATGTTAGTCACTGATTCATAGTATATACTACATCCTATAAAATAGAATCTCATTTTTGCAGAGTGCATACTCTCAATAATAGGCCATTCCACTGTTCTATCAAACTATCTGGTTCCATGTGATAGGATATGTGGTAAGAAGAGTGATTTCCATGTGCATGAGCTCATCACCACATTCTTTTAATGTGAAGTAAGTTTCTTGATCAGAAAAATGTCATGACAGAACACTGTTAGTGAAGTCCATGGATTGTGGCTATAGCAGAAGTATCATGGATAGAAAAGCAGATCCATATCCAAGGTATGTGTCTATTTCAGCACAGACAAGTTTCTTTGCCCTCTATGGAGTACAATTTTACCAACTTTACATCAGACACCCAGGAAATGTTTCTCCAAAAGGTTATTTGCAGAAGAGGGAAGGGATTTGTTTCAGAACTTTAGGTCTCACTGTAATTCTCCTAAAAGTACTTGGCATAGGATCTATACAGTATCCCTATTTGTCACGGGCACTTTGATTATCACTGCATCTGCTGAGTCACATTCCCCCAGATAAAGAGCAGCCGGCACTGCAACCCGGACTTCTTGTAGAGCCTCCCTTTCATTGATCCCCTCTCACAACTGACAGCTTTGTGTGTTACTCAGTAAATTGAGATCAGGAGTAGTTCACTTAAATTTTGGCTATGTTGTCTCCAAAATAAAAAAAAAAAAAAACAGGACAGGCATGATGCCAGAAAACATGGAATGATATTTTTAAAGTGCTGAAAGAAAGTAACTATTAATAAACACCTAGATTTATATACACAATGAAAATACCCCTCAAAAATGAAGCAAAATAAAAATATCTTCAGACCAAAAAATAGAGAATTTGTTGCAAGTTGATCCACAATTTTAAAAAATAGTAAAAGGAGATACTTAAGCAGAAGGAATGTGATCTCAGATGGAAACATGAAATACAGAAAAAAAATGAAAATAATTGAGAATTGGAAAGGATAATTATGCAGGTAAATCTAGATAAATAATACCTATTTTTAAAAATATTAATAATGTCTTATATAGTTTAATATATATATAGAACTAGAAAATTCATTACAGTAATAGCATAAACATGGAAAATGGGTAAATTGAGTTAAATTGTTGTAAAGGGCTTGTGTTGTCTGGTAAGTAATAAAAGTAGTAATTTAAGATACATTTTAATAAATCAATGATGCATGTTTTTATCCCTAGGATAATCACTGAAATAATAACGAAAGAGGGAAAAACTGAAAACCTTTTCTCTAAGATCTGGAACAAGACAAGAATGTCCACTTTCTCCACTGTTATTCAATGTAGTATTAGAAGTCCTAACTAGAGCAACCAGACAAGAGAAAGAAAGAAAGGGCATCCACATCGGAAAGGAAGAAGTAAAATTATGCTTGTTTGCAAATGATACGCTATTATACTTAGAGAAACTTGAAGAATCCACCAAAAACTATTAGAACTGATAAATTCGGTGAAGGTGCACAACACAAAATCAATACACAAATATCAGTAGCATGTCTAAATGCCAACAACAGATAGTCTGAAAAAGAAACCAAGAAAGTAATTCCATTTACAATTGCTACAAATAAAATGAAATACCTAGGAATAAATTTTACTAAAGAAGTGAAACAATTTTATAATAGAAACTAAAAAACATGAATGAAAGAAATTGAAGAGGACATTTAAAAAATGGAAAGATATTCCATGTGTATGGATTGGAAGAATTAATACTGTTAAAATGACCATAATGGCTAAAGCAATCTACAGATTTTCAATGCAATTCCTAACAAAATACTAACGATGTTCTTCACAGAAATAAAAAATAATAATTTTTAAATTTATTAAGGTTTCGTTTATATGCAACCACAAAAGACCCCGAATAGCCAAAGCCATCCTTAGGAAAAGGAATAAAACTGGAGGAATGACATTACCTGACTTCAAATTGCACTACAGAGCTATAGTAACCAAAACAGCATGATACTGCTATAAAAACAGACACACAGACCAGCACAACAGAATAGACCCAGGTATAAATCCACACATCTATTGTGAACTCATTTTTGACAAAGGTGCCAAGAACATACCTTGGGGAAAAGACAGTCTCTTCAATAAATCATGCTGGGAAAACTGGATATAAATATGCAGAAGAATGAAACTAGACCATTATCTCTTACCATATACAAAAATCAAATCAAAATGGATAAAAAATTAAAGCTAAGACCTGAAACTATGAAACTACTAAAAGAAAACATTAAGGAAATGTCTCCGGATATTGGTCTGGGCAAGAACTTCTTGAGTAATACCCACAAAGCACAGGCAACCAATGCAAAATTGGACAAATGGGATCACATCAAGCCAAAAAGCTTCTGCACAGCAAAGGAAACAGTCAACAGAGTGAAAAGAACCCAAAGAATGAGAGAAAATATTTGAAAACTACCTGACAAGGGATTAATAATTAGATTATAAAGGAGGTCAAACAACTCAACAGGAAGAAAAATCAAGTAATCAAGCAATTAAAAATGAGCAAAAGATCTGAATACACATTTCTCCAAAGAAGGTACATAAATGGCCACCAGGTATGTGAAAAAATGCTTAACATCACCAGTCATCAGAAAAATGCAAATCAAAACTACAATGAAGTATCATCTCATCCCAGTTAAAATGGCATTTATCCAAAAGACAGGCAATAACAAATTCTGGCTAGGATGTGGAGAAAGGGGAATACTCTTACACTGTTGGTGGGAATGTAAATTAGTACTACTGTGGAGAACAGTATGCAGGTTCCTGAAAAAAACTAAAGATAGAACTACCACATGATCCACAAATCCCCCTGCTACATATATATCCAAAAGAAAGGAAATATAGTGAAAGAAATAGCTTCACTCCTATGTCTATTGCAGCACTATTCACAATAGCCAGGATTTAGAATCAAACTAATTGCCCATCAGTGGTTGAATGGAATATACACAACAGAATATTATTCGGCCATAAAAAAGAATGAAATCCTGTCATTTGCAACAATAAGGATCAAACTAGAGAACATTATGTTAAATGAAACAGTCCAAAAATTTCACATGTTCTCATGCAAATGTGGGAGCTAAAAATTAAAACAATTGATGTCATGGAGACAGAGGTAGAATGATGGTTACCAGAGGACAAAGGGTAGTGTGGAGGGGGGTATAAAGTAGGGATGGTTAATGGGTGCAGAAATATAGTTAGATAGGATGCACAAGATCTAGTATTTGATAGCACAACAGGGCTACTATAGCCAACAATAGGTTATTGCACATTTTTAATAACTCGAAGAGTAGAATTAGAATGTTCCTAAAACAAAAAATGATAAATTCTTGAGGTGATGGATGCCCCAATTACCCTGATTTGATTATTACACATTGTATGTCTGTGTCATAATATCACATGTACCCCATAAATATATACAACTATTATGTACCCTTAATAATCAAAAATTTAAAACAGAATGTATTGTTAACAAACTAATAAAAGAGAAATGAAATAAGAACAAGTTACCTGATTAATCCTAAAAAAAAGAATAAGAAAAAAGGCAATGTAACAGATGGGACACACAGAAAACAAATAGACAATAAATCTAAACACAAAGACATCAGTACTTTATATTTACTGTAAGCAGATTAGATTCTCTAATATAAGACAAAGATTGGCAGACACTTTTTAAATTATATGTTGTCTATAAGAGATTCTCCTTAAACATAAAGACACAGAATGATTGAAAGAAGAGAATGGAAAGAAACATACCATACAAACACCATCCAAAAGGAAGCAAATGTGGCTATAGTATAAAGTATACAAAACAGATTTAAAGACAGGTATTACTAGAGATAAAGCACATTTCATAATTCAAAAGGATCAATTCAACAATAAGCTAACAATTTCAATTTGTTTTAAAACATAGCCTCTAATATATAATGCAAGAACTGACTGATTAAAGGGAGAAAGGGGGCACTAAAACAGGGGATAAAACATAAATCACAGCCTTTAATACTGCTAGATACATATTTATTAGAAAACAATTTATCTGCTAAGTAATTTTATTCACTACCAATGGTGAGACTATACCAGCACTTGAATCTCCTGTAACAAAAGGCAATTGTTTCTTTAAGTATTGCTCTGGGAAGTATTGCATCAATGCCTTTTAATATCAGGTTTTAACTGAAATTTCTGTTGAGTAGCAGTTTTTGTTTTTAAAAGAAGTATGCTTCCACCTGCTTTAGACACTCATCCTTTGTTGGCTGTAACCTATGCAGAAATTATTTCACTTTTGACAATGTTCCTTCCTAAGTCCTCCAAAGCCAATGATTCATTATAATTATAAATCACACTCTGTGTTTAAAACACTTGGCTGAAAATATACTGGGCATCAAAACAATCTAGAGCACCGAATAGAAAGAAAGGTGATTTATATGTTCACATAATGAACATGTTACTAGAGCATGTAATAATTCAGGAAGTATCCAGTATTAACTTAAAGATTTCCCGAGTTATATAAGGTACAGCAACAGAATTGTATAAAACATAATCAGCAAACAAATTGTACATAGATTTTAATTATACACTTACCATTAGCAAAGATCCAACAGAGGCAAAGAAAACTTGGTAGTTTAAGATCAATTTCAATTTAATTCTCCCATCACCACCAAATATTTTAAATCACCTTTTAAATTTAAATATATTTTACCCCTTTACCAGAGATTCATCAGATCAGAATATTTTAAAGATTGAATGAAGGAAGGAAGACATTTCCATTCAAAGTCTAACATTAAATAGTAATGTGGGTCAGACTTTCTGTGTCCTATTTTATTTAATTCTCATAACAATTTTATAAAGAATTACTATTAATACTATATTATTTTGTAAATTACAATGTTGAAGCATAATTTGATTAAGTAGCTGGCCATACAAAACACAGCCTATAAGGAGGGGAGTTGAGATGTAACTCAGGCTACCAGACTTAAATCCTACACGCCATCACTAATCTACCCTATGACAGAAGACTCTTACCCTTTATTGACAGCAACTCACACAAAACATATATTTTATATAATAACCCAGGATACCCACATGTATAACCATAAAAAGTACTTACATGTAATGCAATCTGATATTTCTATTCTGCTCTATCCATCCTTTGGTTTGCTACTCTCTAAATTGATACCACATATTACTAAAGGGTTACATCCAAGTTTCTGTGATATTAATATTTTTAAAAGTATATTAATTAGTTAAGTGGTTGGAAATCAGTTGTATTTGGGAGACAAAATAGCATAATGGGAAAAGAATTCAAGCTCTTAAATATGACAAATTTAGGGTCAATTTCTATCTTAGCTATTTGTGTTAACTTCAAGTTACTCGACTTCTCTATGATTTATTATTTAATCAGTAATCTGGAAATAATATAAATTACAAAGACTTGTGAGGATTAGGTGAGCTAATCTACATGAAGTGATTAGCACATAATCTAGGACGTAGTAAGGACTGAACAAATTCTAGCTATTAGGAAATAAAATATAACATCTTCTAGTATAGGATAATTTTCTCTCAACTGAATAGATTTTAACTCATATGGGTAAATCTCTCAGCACCTGGATTTATTTTAATCATAAAGTTGTCTAACTTACTATACGTTTCTGCATAAATTAAAAATAGATTCTATAATTTGTCCATACCTCCCATTTTTGCTAGGCTAGTGTACATTGTATCCATTCATCTTGCTCAGTAACAGTGGTAACACCACATACTTACAGAGCCCAATATATTTTGCAGTATTTAATTATCCTTTAAGCAGTTCAGATATTCATTAGCTTGATGAAAAGTTATTAATTTCCACACATTTAATATTTTAAGTAGCCCAAATGTGTGTGTACAGATAGTAACTTTAAATAAAATCACATATCTAGGAATGAAATATCAAATTAAGATTAAGAAACTGTACAAACTCTATTTCCTAATTCTTTCTCTCTCACCACTAGAACTTTTTCTGTTATTTCCAAAATTGAGGCAAAGCATTTATTTCAACTGCTTCCTTTTTCCATTCTTCAAATTCCCTCTTCCCAAATAAACCAATTCTTACTGTATACATGTCAGTTCTTGTACTTTTATATAGCAACATGGAAACCCCAGAATCCACACTGTTTTACAGCAGTGGTTCTCAAACAAGCTTTCCCATTGTAATAACTTGGGAAATCTTTAAATTCTAGCAATGGTTCTCAAACAAGTTTTCCCATTGTAATATCCCAAGGAGTCTTTAAATTCTTTTGCCTTTCTTCCGACCCCATGACTTCAGATGAATTGGTCTTCAGTAAGGACTAAGAATTGGGATTTTTTAAGCTTCCAGGGTAATTGTAAATGTGCAGCTGCATTTGAAAACCACTGAACTCCAGCATTCTGTGTGTGCTTCCCCAATGCCTGCTAGACAGTGACTGGATCACAGTTTTATACAGGAAGCTGCCAAATTGGCAACCACAACTATTACTTCTTTGTTTCAATAAATAGTAACAATACAGAAGTTTTCCTTCTCTTAATCATTCTCTTCACTCCAATGGCAATCCAGAGAGAGGTATTTAAGAGGGGAGATTTTTCTGTGAAAGTTATTTTTCTTCATGAATTTTTAAATTGTGGCCACCTAAACTTTGTATTTGGCAAGAGTAAGGTTAAGCAACAGTTTGATTGTTCCGAAGAAGAATCTCCTACCCAGGTAGGTATTTAGAAATATAAATGTAAGAATTTTTACTTTGGAGTTCTAACTTTTGCTCATAATCTCAAGAATATCATTCCTATGATTTTTAATAGAAATAGTCATGCTACCTAAAAATTTCAGATGTATTTTAAAAAAGAAAAAAATGTTAGGAGGCTTGTCAAATCTTTAAAATTTCTGAAAAAGTGTGTCAAGAAGAGCATTCATGTTAGTTAGCTACACAATTTACATCCAATTTCACAATCTATTTTCTGGTGATATATTTTAATAATCTCTAAAGTCAATTATGAGTAGAAGAGTCTTAAAAACGTATGTAAATACAGATTT
Organism: Avahi laniger; assembly: GCA_963575035.1. Classification (NCBI taxonomy): domain Eukaryota; kingdom Metazoa; phylum Chordata; class Mammalia; order Primates; family Indriidae; genus Avahi; species Avahi laniger. The sequence goes on from CAUYSK010115150.1 coordinate 22,253, forward strand.
GCATTTCTGTTGTTCTCGTTTGAGTCAGGTTTTTAATGCATTATTAAGCTACTTTTAAGAGGGCATGTTAGGAAAAGCAAGTTTAGGGGGTAGCTGCATGCACATACCATTGTGGAATTTGGGACCTCTCTTCCTATGCCATTTTCAAGGCTAGTACAGATGACAGACATCATGCTGACCCAAGACAACCTGTCAGCCTGATGTTGCCTGAACTTTGCCTTCTCCAAACACAAGTTGCCATGTGCTTACAATATACAGTTGAAAATTATAAACAAATTAAGGGAAAAACCTCAACCTCTTTTTCTTAATTCACACAGATAGGCAATAACTGGCTTTAGGGAATCACTTGGAAAAAACATATCAAGACAGTAATATTTCAGTAGGATGATGTTAAAGACACACATTGCATAATTCCTTTCCTTTCAGATAAATCTAACAACAATATAATAATTATATTAAGAAGTTATTTTTTTTTACAATAGTCCTATCACATTGACAATATCCAGGTCAAAAATCTATAGAAATCTATAATTTTTGACTAATTTTAAGCAAACATACCAAAAATACACCCAAATAAATTGTCATCCTCCAAAGTGGTCACCACTAAAGGCAATGAGGAGTTTCCAAAAGTGCTTTTACTTTTAAAATGTACTTTCAAAAATAAAATAAAATATACTTTCAAAAATTATCTATAATTATCTTTTATAAAATGTGCACCATTATTTTGTTATAAAAGAACACAAACATGACAAAATTGCTGTGCATATAAGCTACTTTTTTCCCCCAAAATGTCAAGTACATCTTTAAGAGGATTTGGTTCTCTTTCTTCATCATATTCCATAACAAGTATTAGAATTCTTTCAAAATTTTGATTTTTAAATTCAGAAAATACTGTTGACTAACCATGGACTATCAATGGCTTGCTTTCAGGAGCAACACTAAAAAATGAAAAAATTAACCTTCATCTTGGGCCTGTTGGCTCTTATTTCTCATTTCATGGTAAGTTCCCTCAATCCTAACTGTTCTTGTGATATTTCTTGTTAATTAGAATTTCAAACAAAGTTTTGACACCAATGATGATGTCTTTTTTATATAAAAACTCAGTGTCAAGCTGTTGATCCTCGTGGACTTGTTATTTTCCTTTTTCTTTCTCATTTATATATGACTAACCATTTGATCCATGGTCAGTGAGCATGAAGGAATAGTGATCTAGCATGAGGAGGACACAGGGCAGGTGCAATCTGGGAAAGCTAGTTCTAATCTAGAAACATCTCTTCCTTTCTATTTTTTTTCAAAAGAACCACCATCAAGTTGTTAAAAATATATATATTATTTAAGTTTACTCAACATTTTCAGGCTCCAGGAAATGGGGAAAACAAAGTTGGAGCTTCATGATAAATTTTCTAAAAGAACAACATGATATATCAATGCAAGGATAGATGATTATGCAATAGGTTTTTATTAAAAATATTTGTAAAGACTAAAATTAAAAGCCTTTCTGATTTCTGAAAATACATTGGCTATGGGGAAAATACTCCTGTGAATTAAGTAAAATGCTACTCACTTGGGAAAAGACAAAAACAGAAAAAAGAAGGTCATTCACTCAAGCAACACTCATGTTAACTCAAACTTTTGAAATGCATTTGGTTAACCTATACAAGAAATCCAAAAACATGTAATGAAAAGTAACAAGTGATAAGTGCCTTAGCTAAAAACACCAATAGCATAATAGGAACCTCAGAGAAAGAACAGTTTCCCCAGTGTGTTTTAGGGTCGGGGTGGGGTTGGAGAGGAGAGAGGGCTCAGAGTTTGTTTCATTTCTTAAAAGTTGCTGACAATTCACTGTGTGCTGGGCCTAGTGCTAGAAGACACAGAAATACCAACATTGAATTCAAAATTTGGATCTTCACAGATCAGGTCTTCATTTCATAGTATGGTACCTAAGAAAAACTATTTTGGAATCAGGCTACATTATACAGTGAATAAAAACATATCAATAGACTCTAGCAATAATATGAGCTCATAGAGTAGCATTATTGTTCAAGGCATTTAATGACTTTTGTAAAAATACTCTTGGAAAATTTTTTATTTTCTCTGAGCTTAGATGAGGCTGAGTTAGAAGAATGTTTCACTCCTTGAGATACCTATATCAGAAACACCTGATCCACCATTAAGACTGTATATTTCCAGACCTTATCCTAGATCTGATTTAAAAAATAATAATATCTGGCTTGGGAAACTGTATTCAAGGGGATTCATACTCATGCTGAAGTCTGAGACCACCTGAATATATTTTCTTGAAATTAGCTTCTCATATTATTGTGTTATAATTGCATGAAATATAAAAAGTTTTTAAGGTAAATTCAACTGAAATCAATGTATCGAATGAAAAAGTCTAAGTCAAGGATTACAATTAATCATCAAATTTACCATGCTGGAATGAACCACAATGTTCCTCCAAACATTATGACAAGCATGACTTCTCTGGCCACATTAATAAACTTTGGTTCAGATTCTCCAAAAGTATAATATTAATAGATTAGAAGACAAAGGAAATTCCACAAACAAGTAAACCCAGGAAAGTTGGGGAAAATATAATAGAGCTTAGTTTATTAGAGTACTTTTCAGAGGTAATAATAGAGGAAATGCTATTTTGTTCCTCTGCCTACAACCCCCTACAGAGGATAGGCAACTTCAGAGGAGCCTTATACAAAGTATCCATCTTGAGGACTTTTATTAATTAATGACATATTTTTATTCTAGAAGCCTCAGTTGCAACAAATGTAACTTAAAACAAATTCTTTTTATTTGGAAAGATTATAGAATCCCATTTACATAAGCAGAGGATTCCATGTCCTAAAAAAAAACATGAATTTAGGATATGAATTTTCTCACATTACAGTTAAATATTCTTGGACATAAGAACCTCAAAACACAATATTAAAAGTCACTCTAGCAACAATTTCTTGGTATATTCATTGTCTCTCATGCGAAGATGTTATTAGCTTCAATCTTAACAAGAACATTAGTTGTTAGTCTCAGTAAAGGAACTTTATTTTACTTAACACCTAGAATTTTCAATATATAGCAGAAATTATCTTTTATGAGACAAGGGCTATCTAGGATTAAAATAGAAAAGAACAGGTCATATTTATATATTTACAATGTACCACAGTGCATACTCTCACTTCTGAATGTGACAAAAACCCTGGAAGGCTGGACAATTGTTTGCGGTGCTCTAATACACAGCATGGAGCTGGGCATGAGGTGAGCCGTCAGGAAGTATTAGTGGGGTGAGAGAATGAGTGAACGGGCCTCTGTGTAGCTGTCTCCCAGGAATAACAAATAGGGTTCAGATTCGTGCCTGTTAAATGATACCATTCCCAGGACATCTGAAGTACGACACAGGGACAGATCACAGGCTGAGTGTAAGCTCAAAGGTAAGGGCCTCACGATGGACAAGGGTTGCCTGTCATGCTCACAGGAGAGACAAGAGCAGCACTTTGGCCAACACCCGTCCTCTCTAACATACAGAACCCTTTGTTTGCAGCACAATCTACCCACTAAGCTGTGCGGATTCAACTGTCAGTCTGGCAGTTTCTAACCCCTAAGAACAGGAAATAGAAGTTTTAAAAAAGGCAATATAAATAAAAGAGTGTACAGAAAGAGCTATGAGAAAAGAATTATCAGAAGTGAAGCAAACCTTCAGTCTGAACTAAACTAACTGTACTGACTATAAGTGGTTTTCAAATTACCTAGGCCAGCCAGTATTTCTCAAAACTAAAAACTCTAACAGGCAGCCACATCACCTGGGGATTTCGTAGAACTGCAGGCTTTGATCCAGTAGGTCCTCATGGACCCCAAGAGTCTACATTTCTAAAAAGCTTCCAGGAAAGGCTGACGCTGTTCTGGTCAGCAAATAACATTTTGAATGGCAAGGCCTTGGGCAACTGAGGCCATCAAATCAATCAGAGAAAGACTAAGGACTTCTTAAGGGTTTGTACAAATACTGGTGTTTACCTTACATGTCTACATAGAAAACACCTTCTCCTCCTTGCCTTGTGCAAGGAAGGAACTTAGATTCTGAAACCAAGTGAGAGAAATCTCTGCTTATCACCAACCCATGCAATTCATTTACCCCAAAATATTTATTGAGCACTTGCTGTATGTCAGACACTATTCTAGATGTTGGGTAAACAGTAGTAAACAAAACAAACAATAAGCTACCAACCTCATGGAGTTTGTATTCTACTTGGTAAAGACAAGCCATAAACAAGATAAATATGTAACGCAGGAAAGGGAAGAAGGAAAGTTTTTTGGAGGGGAGTTGACTGGGGCTGCAATTTTAAATAGAGTAGCCCAACAGAAAATGACATTTGATTAAAGACTTAAAAGAAGTGAAAAGATCAACCATGCAGGCAGAGGAAACAGGAAGTTCCAAAGTCTGGAGGAGGGTACACATGCCCAGTGAGAAGAATGAAGAGGCTGGTGTGGCTGGTACAGAGTGAGGGGGAGGAGAGGGGCAGGAGGCAAGACCAGAGAGGGGGAGGAGGCTTGGACTGCATCATTCCTCGGGGATGTTTGCAGAGCCTTGGTGTTTACTTTGAGCGACATGCAAAACTTCAGCACATGAAGTCAGTACACAGCTTCAGAAAGATGCAGTCTCTCTCCACACTCTTACTTTCCATCATCCATAATGGCTTGTGGAAAAAAAGGAAACTGCTAAAATATCTCAAGAGCATCCATAAGTATTTCCTTAATGACACCCACTGATAGTGTAACAAAGATACAAAAATTGATAAACGAGATCTCCGACTTCAAGGGGCTTACAGTCTGTCTGAAGATATAAGACAGCTTGGTAATAACATCCAGAGCAGGAGTTGACAAACTTTTTCTGAAAAGGTCCAGATAATAAACATCATAGGCTCCTGTGGGCCATCCGGTCTCTGTGGCAACTGGTCAATGTGGCTGAGGCAGCTCAAAAGCAGCCACAATAAACGAATGTGTATGGCTATATCCCAATAAAACTTTATTTACCAAAACAGGCAAGCCATATTTGGCCCACAGCATTAGTTTGCCAATTCCTGGACTACAGAGACAAATAACAAGGCAATATGGCATGTAAAAGCCTAATACTTCAATTACAAAATCATAAAATCAACTCAACATAATTAAGGAGTTTGCGCAAAAAAAAAAAAATTGCACTTCGTTGAGGATTTTTACACGCCGTATACCATGCTAAACTCTTCATGTCATTTTCATTCTTTCCTCTAAAGAACTTCATCAGGTGGATACTGCTACTTTCTCTGTTTTACAGATGAGGAAGTTAAGGCATAGAGAGGTTACAAAACTGACCAAAGTTTATGCAACTTATGAACGGAGAAATCAGATTTTAAACTGCCTTGATCTATGTATCTATCTTCTGCCTTTTCTTCCATTACACGGATGGACTGAAATCACCCCTATTTTAAGACTAACCCCTCAACCAATACACTGGATCCCACCCCTCTCCCCTACACAAGGAGGTTCCTCCTGCAATTCTTTACTCTAAATATCAGCAACGTTTTCCTCTTCTCTATTGTTCCTGCCAGTTCTCTTAAACCTACTCCAAGCAGACTCTGTGTATATCATTTGAATTAAACCACTCTTGTCAAATTGTACTCCACATGGCCATGAATAGTGGTTGATTTTCAGTCTTCGCCATAGTGATGTCTAATCACCATTGTCTCCTACTTAAAATGAGTTCTTTACATTTCTTCGACCCCACTCTCCTGATTTTTCTCGTACTTCACTAACTATTCCTCATTGGTCTCCTCTTTCAGACTCACCTCCTACCCCTATTCATTCTGTATCCCTTATACCACTTTGTTTTTGGTAGCATTTATCACTGCTTGATCTCACATGTCAGTTTCTGTGCATATACATCACTTTGTTTCTTGTCTGTTTCCCCTAGTTACAATAAAATCCCCATAAATGCAAGGACCTTGTTTAGTTGACAGATATATGCCCAACATTCATGATAGGTGTCCAACAGATGTTTCCTGGAAGGAAAGAAGGGAGGGAAAGAGAGGGGCAAGAATCAAAGAAAGAGAGGGAAGGAAAGAAGGCAGGGAGGGGGCAAAAATATACATAAGTTCATAACCACTATGAAACAATCTCTCCTCAAAACGTGTGACTTTTGATTTTTGGCATTATAAGACCAAAGAAAGATAACATTCACAAAACAGGAATGGTTCTATTTTCGATTGCTATTACCAATCCTAGGCATAACATGTGTTGACTCACTAATCCAGCATTAAAACCATACCAATCTAGAACACAGCATTTGAAAACTAAAACCTGAAGTATTGTTAGTACATAAAAAATAAACTATAAAAGTAACATTTCTGAAAAATTATACAAGATCATGAAAGAATGAATCAGCAGGAAAAAAGTGAAAATTCATTTAATTTGCATTGTAACATTAAAAAATCAATGCCATTTTATCTTAACCAAAATCTGTTTAAGAATTATAAACATATTAGATATATCACAATCTTTCTAATTATTCATATTGCATTTAAAACATATTTATAAAGTTTTTGTGGAGATTTCTGAAAAGAACAGATATTTGGAGTGACGATTCTTCACTGGGTATCAATTGTAATTGGTCTCAGGTACTCTTAGCTAATTCTAAGCTAATTCTTTATTTGTGTCAATAATGCATAGCAGGTGAAATGTTTTCCCACACTGAAGATTTGTTTTTTAAAACCAAAATTCTCTGGTATACTTCAGAAAAGTTTAAAATTTTCCCCACTGATTTATTACTAAAATGTTAAACTAATACTTTTCACAATACACTAGATCTAAACTAGAAGATAAAGCCAAACACATTTCCAGAGAGAATGTGTACTGAAGGACTCGTATTACCCAAATATCAAGGACAAAATGAAAAATAAATACCATTAAAAATAACTGCTAAAAAGAAGTCATCTTAATGGATAAAATTTTGGATCTTCCGTCTTCTCTCACGAACTTGAACAAGAATTATTCAAAAGCATATTTAATGATCAGATTTAGAAACTGATTTTGACATTGTTATTCCTCAGATTTTATGAGAAACTATATTTGTTTAAAGATTCTAAGCATCAGATACTAGCTTTGCTTAATTAACACTTAAACAAGGATTAAAACATCAAAGTTGGAAAAGAAAAAATCCTGCGACTTAATAATTTAACACTCCTAGTGCTTTTAGATTCATTCAACTAGTTATTTTAAATATATTCCTTCATCCACTAAACATTTTTTAGTTCCTACTAATTATCATGAACAATTCTAAGTGCTAGAACTGTAACAACAAACAACTCAGACAAAAATCTGTCCTTGTGGACGTGTCATTAAAACAGTTTTGATGATTCCGGACAATTAAAAGTTAAAACCACAAAAGAAAGTACAACCAAATTTGAATATTGGCAGCCTGAATAATAATAATATTAAAAGCCACCTCTTATGGAGTGCTTAATCTATGCCAAGAAGTATCTTACAAAAGTGTATTATTTAATCTCCCCAGAAATCCAGTGTGACAATTATTATTATGATCCTCTCTTAATAAGCAAAATGAAACTCAAAATATCCAGCTTTCTTATTATATTTCCAATAAGCCTTTCCTTTTTAAAGGTGAGTAACCCCAAATGCAGACCCCCTGAAGAAGGCACCTTCATCATTTTTCCAGAATTCCAGAATTTACTACCTTTGGCCAGTAGAGAAGGGAAGCTAGTTGGTAAGAAGTGCTAAGAAAATAGGAAATGATAGAAATTATTTGGATGGAGGTCAGCAATTTGTTGCCAAGTATTTAACTTTCCACTTGATTTCTCCCCACGCTTCTTAGGGTCCAGGGAGCAGCTAAGTGAAGCTCACTGTGGGTTTGATTTCCAGGATACTGCACATCTGGATTTCCTGCTATGTCTTTGTTCATCACTTTCATTCACTAGCTGCTCAGCTTCCTCTTGTCTCCAAGTTTCTGTCCTCAGCAATTTCTTCTTCCTCATTACTTTCTCATTTATTGATGTGACCCAATAAATAGTACTTTCCAGATCTAGTTCTCTACATCTGAGATTTCAATCTGCATTTACAAACTTCAATGGTTTTCAAACTCAAACGTATTAAGCTTTACTTCATTCTTTTCCTCTTGGCACCTATATCTTCATTAATTGTAGTGGCCATGACTTAAGATCTCAGAATTTTATTTGAGCCCACATCCATTTATTCAATAACATTTACCAAGGACCTAGAAGGTTCCAGGAACTGGAAGTAGAAAGATGAACAATATATAGATACTGTTTGGGGTAGTTAATAATTAATATATTATACAGTATTATAAGAGATTATAAGTATTATAATAAAAGTGCTAAAGCAACAAAAAGAATAAGAACACCTAACTAACCTGGAATTTCTCAATACCCTTTTTATTCACAAAGATGCCAGCACTGACTAAGATGCTGGAGATACAAAGCTGAGGAAGATCAAATTTATTCCTCCAACAGCAATAAAATAGCACATGGTCTAAAAGACAAGAAAAATATTAAAAAAAAAATTCCTATCACAGTGAAGAGAAAGTGATGACGTTTGTTTTTGGCTGGAGTGAAAATTTTGCAAAAGTAAAATTTTAGTTGATTGCATATTGTACGAAGATATTTGCCATACAATTATTTTAATTCTCAAATTAAATTATTAGGGGGAAAATGAAGCTACTCAAACATTTCGAAGGAAGCCCATGAGCTTGCCAGGTAAATGGAAATTAGGGAGAGAGTGAAGCATTCTTGCTATTGGAAACGTTTGTACAAAGGAATGGGGATGGGAAAGAGCTCCTTATGTTGGAAGAACTGGTAATAGTTCGACATGGCCAAAGTGAGAATGCACAGGGAGTGGAAAAAAATGAGGTTGAATCGCCGGTATTATAGGTTTTTTTTGTTTGGTTGCAGAAAACAGGTTCCATTCGCGATATTTCAAGAAAAAGGAAGTCAATGCAAGAATAAACATAAATTCGAACAAGCACAGCAAATCCAGGCAGTCCTAAAAATCAGTCTCTCTTTCTCATGGCATCCCTGCTTCTCCCTGCACTGTTCCCACTCTGAGATGCCCTCTTTGCTCATGGTCTCATCATTTAGTTTGCATGTGGCCCTTTTAATGCCCCAGCCTCTGTCTGGCTCTTTTCATCTTCACAATATTCACATTTTAGTTCCCACTTCTAACTGGGAGATCTCCATATTTCGTATTTCAGGTTACAAAGAGAAAGAGAATTTTATAAACCTGGCTTATTTTTCTCCATCTAGCCACACAGCCCAGGATCCTGGATAGCAAGTAGTTTAGAAGTCTTGGGGTCAACTGTCCAGAAATAATCCAAATAAATGTAGTCAGAGAGAAATAGGTCACGTGACAAAAACATGGCTATGGCCTCCTCTGAAATGACTGAAAATTCTAATTTTTGAGTCATTACTGATCTTTGTAAAAGTGATTCAGTTGTGTGTTGGGAGCAGAAACCAGGATAAATAGGAAAACAGGAAGTGGAAACAGAAAATCTAGTCTAGACTTCCACAATATTTGGCTAGGAATGGAAAGAGATAAGCTAGTGGTGATATCTACAGTGGTACCCTAGGTCGAGAATGGGATTCTTTAATGTATGAGATGTAAATCAATATTACAGACTCAAAGAATAGAACCAGAGATTAGAAAGAGGTTTAAGTTACAAGAGGGGAAAAATGACAATTAAGATAGGAAAGACCCCAAGGAGGGAGAAGATGTACATATAGAACACAGGAGAAGAGGCTGGTCTTAAGCATGAAGAGAGAATAGCTAGATATCGGTGCATTTTATGGGGGTGTAGTAAAAAAAGTGAAGAAGTTCTCACATGAGATAGTTATGTGAAACAGAAGGCAAGGTCATCTTCTGTTGCATGTATGGGGGAGCAGGAAGGGTAGAAGTGAGATGTTGTTGAGAAGATAGACTCTGGGGGGAAATGGTTTAGCAGTGCTCAGGCACCAGATGAAGATAAATACCATGAATCTCTTGCTAACACTTAAGGACTGTGACATTCTCCAGCAATGTTCATCACCCTGGAAATAGATACAGGGAAGGTAGTTTGTACAGAGTTGATCCAAAGTGTGATATCTCCAAGGGCACTATGGCACAGATGCAGAAGGAAGGAGTTAAATGTTGCAAGAGAATGACCAGAGTCTCACCCCTTCCCAGAACTTCTGTTTCAGGTAAACTGATCTTCTGACTGCCCCAAGAGGAAGACTTTACTTTTTCTGACTCTGTTCATTTGCTTATGATATTCTTTTAATTTGGCTTCTTTCTGCTCATTTCAACTCTATTATTTTAATTTGATTTCAAATGCTATCTTCTCCATAAGGTACTTCTTAACCCTTATTTATCAAAACCAACATTTCCTTCTAAATTTCTAGAATTTTTGTATTCCTCAATTATATCTTGAACTTCTACCATTTACAGACCACCATGTTTATTAATCATAGAGTACAAAATAGCTCAAATTTATATTGAACCATTACTATACCTTACCATGTCTAAGGTAAGATATATGTACTTACCTATATAAAGTATTTTACATAGATTACATATAATCCTACCTACCACTACATAAGGTGAGAACTATTGCTAGAACCATTTGGGAAATGAGAAATACCAGAGATGACTGTATACAACTCACCCAGGTAGCATACAACAGGGCAAGGACTGACTCTAGCAATCAGACTCCAGTATCTTCAGTCTTAACCAACATACTACATTACCTCCCATGGGCTTTTTATTGTAATACTTTGTTTTGTAGTTTGGTGGGGGGAGGGGGATGAGTTTTCTCTTCTACTAGATTTCAGACTCATGTAAGGAAGGGTCTTAAATCTGTTCCCCTTAGCCTCTAGAAAGAGGTGTTACATCTAATAGTTTAATAGTTATACAATTCATTAATGGTTCGGACCCTGAAATTTCACTGAGTTCCTGGAATGAAGTAAGAGAATTTTCCCAGATAGTCCCACCAGGGCATTGACCTCCATTTGACACTATTTCCAAAGATGGTCTATTTTATAGCCCATCAAGGTGGTTTGGCCCCCTCTAAAACCTGTAGGTCAGATGGCAAAATTGTCAATTTTTTTTCTTATTTAATACCATCCTAACTTTTCTTTGAGTGCCCAGGCTTCCAGAAGGGAAGGGACATTTTCTATAATTTCTTTTTTCTAATTTATTTTCTCAGTGAAATATATGACTTTTAAGAGTATACAGTATATCTTAATGTTTACACTTGAAATCATCAAATTTAGAAACCATGGTGTTTGTTTTTTTTGTTTTATTTTTTTTTTTTTTATCTCCACAGCCCAGTGAGAGTCAAAGAGACCCCAAGCAACTCCATCCACCTGACCAGTTGCCACCTCCTCAGCCCTACAGGCCAAGAAGGGTTCCACCATGTTCCCCTCCTCTCTATGGCTTGGTACTTCATCCGCCTCCTCCTCCTTCTCGCTTTGGCCCAGGGCGAGTTCCATCTCAGCCACTGGGACCTCCACCCTTTTCAGGTTATCCAAATCCACCTTTCCAATCAAGACCTTACCGTCCAAGACCTATTAGGGGGCCAAAACGCCCATGTCCCCCATTTCCTGCACATCCTACTATTTACCCTACTTCCTCTAACCCTAAACCCCAAATACAAACAACCACCACCGCTGCAACAATAATCACTTCTAAACCCACCACCACTGCTGCAGCACACACCGACACTTCCAAGGAGCCCACCACCTCCATAGCACCTACTGAAGATACTACTCAAATCATTACCCACCCTCCCGGCACCCTGTTGCTCAGCGCCACTATCCCAGTCACAACCCCCTATCCAACTACAGTAAGCAGCACGACCTCTCAGAGTCTTTGGCAAAAATTCCTTTCGCTTTTTGGTTGAAGACGCAAGAAATATTTTCCAAACTACTCTGAGCTCTTAGAAGAAATAAACTTCAGTGATTCTGATGGAACCAACCCTGATCTAACCTGCGCATCTAACGAATAAAATTTTTGATCAACAAAATGCACCTATTGCTGTCATAAAGACTATCACTCTAGCCTATATTTTATCACCTACCAACAACTGGTAAGTCAGGTTCCCGAAAGGACACAGAGACTCTTTATAAAAAAGAAAAAAAAATGAATAAAGGATCTACTTAATGAGAGTGGACAGGATTTAAAAAGACCAATAAGAGGTATTGAGGCATTCGGGGTCTCCCAGGGGAGCTAGTAATGGGCCTAATTTTATGGAGGAAAGGGAGAAAATAATGATCCCAGAGCCTGAGTAAGAGTTGGGACATGGAGGAAAGGACACCCGACAGGACCTGCTATTGCGCAGAAATGTAACTACTGATAATGCAGCCCTTAGCGGGGAGAGAACAGGGTAGGACCCCTACCTCCCTCCCTCCATGTGCTGAATCAGCGGAACCCAACCAAAATCTCCCAGCCAGGGAACCCACGTGTTACAGTCTGCACGGCCATCCTCCTGGGATAGAGAACAAGGCAGAGAAGGGTGGACTGCTAATGAGAAATCATTAATCGTTCAAATGCTGACCCCACCAGTAACCTGACTGAGCTTTTTGAGGCCAATTAAGTAGCAAAGGATAAATATGCAAGTTCCTGACTTCCTGCACAGAAAGGGGCAGAGAGAGCAGAAAGATAAATGACATCAGATTTGTATTGTCTTTCCTAGGGGCAACTAGGTAATCAAAATATAATAATTAAAATATAAAATAATTTAAATTGAAATAGTATAAATATGGACACAAAATAAATATAAAATATATTTTTAAAACTTTAAAGGTACTCTGTAACGCAACCTATAAATATAAAACATGAAATACGTTTATGTGTAACATAATGTTTCAGTCAGCAAAAGACCACATATATGAAGGTGATTCCATGAGATTATAATGAAACTAAAAAATTTCTATCACCTAATGATGTTATAGCCATCATGGACAGGTAGCCCAATCCATTACTCACGTGTTTCTAATATTGCTGGTGTAAACAAACCTGTACTGCCAGTTCTGTAAAAGTAGAACCTATACAAATATGTATAGTACATAATATTTGATAACAAATGGCTATGTCATTGGTTTATGTATTTACTATATAAACCATTAATTGTAAAAAAGTATACCTTTGCATAAAGTATACACATTTTTATTGTTACTTGAAAGTATATTCCTTCTACTTATTAAAAAAAAAAAGTTAACTGTAAAACAGCCTCAGGCAGGCCCTTCAGGAGGTGTTTTGAAAGAAGGCATCGTTATCATAGGAGACGACAGCTCCATGCATGTTATGGCCTCTGAAGACCTTCCAACAGGACAAGATGTGGAGTTGGACAAGAGTGACGTCAATGGTCCTGACCCTGTGTAGGCCTAGGCTATTGTGCACATTTGTGTCTTCGTTATAACAAAAGAAGTTGAAAAAGTAAAAATCAATTAACTAAAAGTTTTAAAAATAGAAAAAAGCTTATAGAATAATGAAAATATTCTTGTACGTCCATACAATGTGTGTTTTAAACTGTTATTACAAAAGTCAAAAAGCTAAAAAAAAAATTAAGATTTTATAAAGTAAAAATGTTACCGTACACTAAGGTTAATTTATTATTGAAGAAAGAAAAACATGTTTTTACAAATTTAGTGTAGTCCAAGTATACAGTGTTTATAAAGTCTAGAGTAGTGTACAGTGATGCCCTAGGCCTTTACATTCACTCGCCACTCACTCACCCGGAGCAAATTTCAGTACTACAAGCTCCATTCGTGATGAATGCCCTATACAGGTGTACCATTTTTTATCTTTTATACCATATTTTACTGTACCTTTTCTACATTTAGATACACAAATACTTACCATTGTGTCACCATTTCCTACAGTATTTAGTACAATAATATGCTATACATGCTTATAGCCTAGAAGCAATAAGCTATACCATATAGACAAGGTTTATAGTAGGCTGTACCATCTAGGTTTGCGTAACTATGATGTTCACACAACAATGAATATTGCCTAACAACTCATTTCTTAGAAGGTGTCCCCATCCTTAAGCAATACATGACTGTAATATCTCAATAAATTGATGATTTTACCTCCCTCAAAATCTTTCTCAAATTATGCAGTCATTATAGGGTTCTATGATATTTTATGTACTATTATGCATGTACGTAACATTTAAGATGGACCGTCTCTGTGTCTGCTGTCACGGAACAGTGAAAGACACTACCCCTGCTCCAGGGACTCTCATGACCTGCTCTCGGTAAGCATCAAGATCCATCAGTCCACCTTCCCATCTTATTTTAAATCATGTCTAATTACGTCACATGGTTGCTTACATATTATAAAGAAAAACTGTCATACCTATATCAAGAAAAATTGTCATACCTATAATCACAATGGGAGACTGTATTACACTTTTTTTTTTTTTTTTGGAAATCGGCAAATCAAGTAGACAAAGAATAAGTAAGGAAATACAGAATTTAAAGAACATAAATAAGTGTGCCAATATATTAATAAAGAATGTTGAAGCCAACAAAGAGGGAATGCATATTCTCTCCAAATAACCACAACATGTTTTCAAAATTTAACTACAACTAGAAGAAAAAGTGAAATGGAAAAAAACTGAAAAGCCCATATGTGGTGTTTGTACAGAAAAGTACAAGTTGTTGTTCTAACCTTCCTATGATCCAGGCATTTCCAGATATTGAAACAGTGACAATGTCAACTTTGTGGATTGTTAATCCACAGACAGCCATGCGTTTAGAAAGACACATATCCTCACAGAACATTTTACGCTCTCTCACAACAGGCAATTCTATTATTCTTTTCCAGTTTTCCAGCTTTGTTTTTATTTACAAAGGCAATACATGAACGGTGTGGAAAATCCAAATGATATAGAAAGAAAAAGAGAGAGAGAGAGAGAGAGAAATCTTCTAGAAATCCCACAAAATGTAAATGATTGACATACTGGAACATATCCTTCCAGACATCTCCTCTGAATATGTGCCCACTTGCATTTTTAGATGCTTATGTCATCGTTCAAAAGGAATCATATCACATAGGCAGTTTTTCAATTGCATTTTACATTTAGTAATATATCAAGGGAACATAGGTAACATCATTGCATATGATGAATAAAGATATAGGCAATCAATTATAAGATCTTATTTTTATTGCATATGCATTTGAGCTAATAAAATAATATCCCATAGTTAAGGATTACACTTATATCAGCAAAAATACAAATTTATAACCATTTGCTAGCCATAGAGGTCAGCATAAAGACTTAAAGACTTTCCACATTCACAATGTAATAATTTTTAAGGTAAAGCTGCCATGTCAAGAGCTCTGGAAACTACGGAGCCTTCTAAAAAGCAGCACATAAAACAGCATACATAAAGTCTATTCTATTATAATTTAGAACAAGTGATAGAATATGTACATTGTGTGACATAAATATATATAATGTATATAACTCAGTTCCACATAATATATACTATATAGTATGTAATAATTATATGGTATTATAACTATATTATATAACTATATATAATTATAACTAAATGTTATATATAACCTGTAATAATTATATAATCATGCATATGTAATAATTATATATAATGTATATTATTTATATTATTATATATAAAATATATAGGACTAGATTGTTAGTACTCTCTAATCAATGCAAAGATTCAGAAGGAAAAAGAGATACCAACCAAAAAGATTTTCAGTGTCCATGGATACTTAATAACAGAGCAGGATTTGAGAACACAGGTATTGAAGGATGGGGAACCAAATATTACCAGGGGTAGCACATGAGGAAGAGGGGAGACTTATTCTGAAGGAGAAAATTATTGTTGTATAACCACAAATATTATTCAATTAGTAAGTTACAAAAATATGTATTTCAAGGATTTCTCTATATTTTTATTTCAATATAGGTAAAATTTGTTTGAAGCAAAATGCAAAGAAGTTATACTTTATCATTTGGAAAGATTTACAAAGTCTTCTGTGAAATAAAATATAAAAGAAATCTATTGAGCAAGTTTATACTGCGGATAATTTAAAGGTTCATAAAGATAGCAATACTACCTCAACACGGTAGGAGACAAGTACACGCTGTAATTACTAGAAGTAAATGGTTAAAATTGCAACAGTAAGGATAAAAACAGAGTGCTATGGGTGTATATGAGATGGGGAGATTAGTTGTGACTAGGAACCTTGGAAGACTCTTTTTAAAATCATCAAGTGTAATGCGGTGGTTGAGAACACTGACTCTAGAGACAGATTGCCTGGGTTCAAATCCCAAACCAGCCATTTATTAAATACAGAACATCAGTAAGTTTGTTTCGTCTCTCTGCCTCAGTTTCCTCAATTTTAAGTAGGGATATCACCATCCTATTTCAGAGGACTGTTACGAATTAAATGAGGCAATGTCATTAAACAGAGCCTGGCACATTTGTACCCTTCAGATGATTCTCCAAACCGGCTGAACCCATCAAAACTCCCATCAGAGTACACAAATTTTCCTATTTCGCACATCACCACAAACATCCAATTTTTTAAAGTTTATCATTCTGATGAATGTAAGGTTTATCATTTGTATTTATTAATAATTAGGTTTTCTCTGATTATGAATAAATTCATTATTTGGCTTTCTCCTCTGAGCTGCCTTTGTCCATTTCTCCATCGGGGTCCTATTCTTTTTCCTGTTGTATGCAGGAATTACACCTTAGTCCCTGGGTGATTTCAAACTGTGCAAATATCCTCTCCCAGTCTCTCATCCATCTGTTCGTCTATGTCAGTGGCTCTCAAAGTGTGGTGCGCAGACTACTGCGGGTCAAGACGTTTTCAGGCAATCTGCAAGGTCAAACTATTTTCATCACAGCACAAAGACATTATTTGCCTTTTTCTCTGGGTTGACCTTTGCATTGATGGCGGGTAAAACTGGTGCCTTAACATGAATCAAAGCAGTAGCACTAAAATTGTCCTCTACCACACACTTGCAGAAAATAAAAAAGGCCACTTTCACTTAAAGAACATCCTTGCTGGAGCAGTAAATATTATTAATTTTATTAAATCTCACAACCCTGACTGTTTTATAATATCCTGTATAATGAAGAGGGAGGCATGAAAACAGCACTTCTGCTGCATAGTGAAGTGTAACATTCATCTGAAGAAAAAGCACACGTGTTTTGTGTTGGGAGTGTAACAAGCTAGTTTTTCATGGAACAGCATTTTTGCTTGATAGACAGTTTAGCAAAGTATGTTTGTTCAGACTTGGAAAGTATACCTTTTCTCATAAATGGAGTGAGTTGGTCATTTCAAAGAAAACAAGTTACAGGATCTGTTGCCAGTAATACAATTTAAACTTTCAAGTGAAAGATTATTAAAAAACTTTTCTGCCACCATGAACTTAACAGCCTCCCAATACTTGAAGACTTTTCTGATGAAAGAGGTGGTGATACTAAAAAAATGAAACTTTTCTGATGTGTGAATATTTGGAAAATCTGCTTAACTCAGTGACTCTACAGTTTTTACACGACCAATGCATAATGTTTCAAAATCCTGCATGGGTAGAAGAGGCATTCAAAGTGCAAGAATAATCAAAAGATTTAAATGTAACAGAGTATGAAAACTTTATTAATATGTTTCACATTCCACTTTGCAACTAATCTTTAAAAAACTATCACTTTTGGATTAGTATCAAAGAAGAAAATCTACACTCATCTGAAAGAACTATTATAATACTTCTGTTTTTTCCAAAAATATGCCAGAATGAGGCTGATAACACAGCATAATGTAGAAGTAAATATTAAAATCCAACTGTATTCTATTAAAAGAAATGCAAAAACATAAAATCATGTTTTTAGAAAATAGTTATTTTAATAAATTGTGAAATTTATATTAACATATAATGAGTTCATTATTTTTAATAATGAAATTTATGTCTCAGTTTTATTATCTAATACAGTAAACATTATCAATAGATATAACCTGCATAAACAATTAAAGGGCTAAAACAAGCAAATGTTTGAAGGGGAAAAGTCAACATAGTCAACATATTTGTCCATTCCTTTGTTTACCTTTCAATTTTCATTCTTTAATCCATCAAGAATATAAAGAAGGATTTGATTTTAATGTGTTTTTCCTTCTGAGCTAGTTCTCCAACATCATATACTAAACAGTACAGCCTTTACCCTATTGATTTTGGTGCCACTTTTATCATAGATCTCTCCCTTGTGTTCCATTGGTCTCCTTATTCCTTATGCCAATGCCATACTCTCCAAAATTATTACGATAGTCTTGCTGTGGGTCTATCTAAATATCTAATAGGTAAAGTCATCCCTTCTTTTTCAGAGTTGACTTAGCTATCCATAAATCTTTTTTTAATATACATTTTAGAACAAATGTGTCAAGTTGCTCAAAAACTACAGAGAATTTTCATTATTTTTTGCATTGAATGTATAGATTATTCGAGAAGGAATGACACCTATATAATGTTAGCTCATTTCATCCTTGAATGTGAACTACCTCTCCACTTATCTGGATCCTCTAGTTCTTTAACAGAGTTTTAAATGTCTTTCCTGTGATATTATTATGCATTCCTTGCTTCATTAATTTCAAGATTATTTACAATCAGTTTGTTAGCTTTTTTATTTTCTGATTGAAAAAAATGATGTCTGATTTTTATCTGATTTTGTCTTCTCTCTTCTGGTTCCCTATTACTGATGGAGAGAAATTTTATCTATTTTGTCAGTTGATTTTGCTTCCAAGAACTATACTGAATTCTCTTATTGGTCCTAATAGTTTAATTTTGTTGGTCATTTTATGGAAATAATTTTGTATTTGCTAATAATGAGTTTTATTTCTTTCTTACAATTCTTCCACACTTTTCTTTTCTCACAGCATTGGATAAGTCTTTTAATATTATGTTAAACCTCAGTGTATACCAGTCATTCTTGCTTCAGTTAAGTGTGAATTTTGCTGATTTTAGTATATAAACATTGTCAAGTTAACTTTTTTCTACTCCTACTATACTAAAATCTTTTAACACATGCATGTGTTGAATTTTAGCAAATGAGTTTTTTGTATCAATTGATGTATTCATGGCTTTCTTCCTTTATTAATGTGGTGAATTACATTGACAAATTTTTCTGATAGTAAATAACCTTTGAATTTCTGTGTAAACCCTATTTTGTCATGATACAGCTATAATTAATTGGCTATACTGTTCCATTAGATGATGTTTTAGTTAAAATTTCCAAGTATATGTTCTTAAATGAAATGGGCCTGTAATTTTATTTTCTTGGTATGTCCTTCTCTGATTTTGGACACAAGGTTACAAAAGCTTACAAAATCATTAGGGTAGCTTTCCTACTTTTTCTAAAACAATTATGTCTTCCTTGTAAATTTACTAGAGGTTAACTATAAAATGGGCTGGTCTGGTTTGGGGCTTTTGAACTAAGCAAGTTCTTTCATTCTTTGGTGCTTATTATTGTACTCAAGTTTCCTATTTCTTCTTATGCCAATGTAGGAGTTTCATAATTTTGCAGGAATGTATCTATTTTGTCTAGGCTTTCAAAAATATTAACAAGTCATTGTTCATAATATTCTCACATTATATTATTAATTACTGTTATTTCCTCTTTTATTCATTATATATTTGAATCATTTTTTCTAATCATTCTTTCCAGAATTATTATTAATATGTTCAAAGAGCAAGTTTTTGGTATTGCAAAATATTTTTCTATTGTTTTTGTTGTTGTTTTTTCTCTATTTCATTTATTTCTGCCCTTATATTTCCTTCCTTCTTTTTTCTCTTGATATCTTTTGCTGTTTTTGCCCGGTTTTTAGAGATACTAAAAGGTTAGCTTGTTTTCAATCTTTATTCTTTCCTTATAAATATTAAAAAGCTAGAGATTAGACTTCTCTTTCTCCCATAAATACTGACTTTTTGTGTTTCACTGTCATTCAGCTATAAATGTTTTATAATTCCCTTTATTCTTTTACAGTCTCCAATTTATTTAGTAATGTATAATTTTGTTTATATGCATAAAAGACCTTTTTAACTATTCTGTTTTTTATTGATTAATAGTAGATTCCACTATGGCCCCAAAATGACTGACACAGATACTTCTATCCAGAGCACATAACTTACGCATAGGAAAATACGCATATTAATACACAACCCACTGTTTCTCAGGAAGAAATCAAGGTACAAAGGACAACTGTCAGCTGAACAAACAACTAATCATTCTTGGTATAAAACCCTCAATCAAGACATGACCTTTTATTACAGCATTTCCTATTTCTAAAATAAACTAGTACAAAGACTATAAGAAACATTCTTTCACTGGTCCTTCTTATTTGCCGCATTAGATTTTCAGTTGCTTCTTAGCTATCAAAATTCCTAGACACAGTAACTGACGAGAATTCAGCTGACAGGTAGTTTGACCAGACCTGGAAGGAAGGATTCCTTCAAGGGTAGGTACTTGGGAATTCGCAAATTAAAACTTTTGAATAGAGACTCAAGGTTATGTTGTTAAACATTATATTTCTAGTGATTAATGTAAAAATTCACTGACTGGAACAGCATTTCTAAATGTTCTTTTAGCTAGAAATGTGGTGAGTTATGTTATTTGTCAGATCTTCATAGTATTTAACAGTATGACAAAAAAAGAAATTCATGAAATTTCATGGAACTTCATAGATTAGTGAAATCCACATCCTACCCAATTTGCCATGTCTTGATTTCTCTTTGCACTTTTACTGGCAAATAATTTTAACATTAGTGAAATTTGCTAACTGGACATTAGCCCTCATCTAAATGACTGTACGTAGAGCTGTGTGTACTTTTCAAAATATAATTGTTATATCCAGTTTACCTACATTAGGACTGAGAATAAGAACTAAAGACTAGCAAAATTTTTGACCTCCAGTGGGGAAAAACGTCTTGCCCTACGTAAGTTCCTTAAAGCAATGAAACCAAGAACAAGCGAGGAAAATGGTTTTATAATCAATCTTCTTTGTATTAAAGGAAGTTTTGAAAAATATTTCTTTTCCTAATTTACCCCTATATCTGAATTAAGCCACACAACAGAGTTGGATAATCCTGGATTCAAATACTTGTTCATTCACTTTGTAGATTTGCGGCTTTGGATAAGGAAATTAAACCATTTATCTATATAGTGTGAAGATGATAATACCAGCCTCATTTATAACTCATCATCATTAAATGAAGGTATTTATAGAAGGCGCAGACTTGCATTGGAATATGTCTAATAAATGGTGACTCTTTTTGTGAAACAGTTAAGGCTCCTGGAGGTGCCCTTATCCTCAATGGAGAAGTGAGATCATCTCCCAGATTCTTTCCAGTGATAGCAATCTATGTTTCTAAGATTCTTAATTCAATGGGAAATCTTTTAATTATACCAACTCTTTAATTATACCAACCCTCTATTAAAGATAGAGATTTAGACCAGCCAACCCTCAGAAAATACACACAAATCATTTTTGATTCTTAACTACAGTAAATGGATATATTTGAACACATAACACAATATTTATTAAATCTAATGTGATTTAACTGTATATTTATTTTCCATTAATATTCATAGCATATTTTGGAAATTTTTAATTATTAACAGTCAGTTTACCAAAAATTCAGTAGTATTAATTCTACTGTAAAATATACAGTATCATAATCATATCCCCTAGCATTAAAGAGTCTAAATATCTCCTGTATTTCATATATTTCAATGAGTAGCACATGCTTCGATAATTCTAATAACCGTGTCTTACAGCAATTACTCTTTTAAACTGTTCTTCAGAGCTATAATTATTCTGGGACAAATAGGGAGGATCTTTTATGACAACTAAAATGGACATTTCTTGTGCTTACTTTCAAACAGCAGCTAGAAGCAATGAGGACGCCTTACCTGACCCTGTGCCTATTGGCTTTAATGGCCTGCTTCTCAGTAAGTACTCATGAGCTCAATTAACCTGCCTGTATATTTAATTATAAATAAAAAATAATTATTTTGGAGTTTTCATATGGGAAATATATATTCCCTTTCTGCAATTGAATAAGAGAACATACCACAGTATCTCTGATTTCGCTTTCATATTCTCAGACTTGATATTTAGGTGTTAAATTTTTTTACCACTATATTTTACATTTTTTACTATTGGCACCCTATCTATGTTTGTGTGTATGGCATTTTACATACCCAAAAAGGCCATAAAAATGTAACTTCTTGTGAATATTCCTCTCTACTTCATATAATCCAGTGTTTGTTAGTATAAAGGTCTCAGGATGGAAAATAAAGATGGAATTTCTGGTAGTTGCTTTTAGGTATCCATCCTCTACCCTCACTAAATCCTAGGAAGATTCACAAAGAAAATAGGATTTGAGAAGATCTTGAAAAGATACCCACATGCTAATCATAAAGAACGAACTTCACATACTACTAATAATCTAAGAAAGAACATAACTAACAATGCCTGTCCAGGCTTGCTTATTTTTAAAAATCATATGGAATGTAGAAGAATATTGTCCCTTCCATCTGCAAGCTAAATAACAGCAGAATATACTGGAAGAAAGACTATCTCACATGTAATAGGGAACCTCTGAATGGGTAGTCACAGGGGAATGATCATCCCCAAAGTCCAGACGATGTGTTGTAATAAACTGCAGTTATTATTTTCTTTCTCTTCCTTCACTTTTTTAAAACACAAAAATTATCAACTATCACAAAGAAAGCTCAATTTCTTACAGACTGTTGATGTTTGTTTGTTAATTCCCAGAAAATATTAGCCCTGAAATAGAAAAGTTAAGACTTCAGGAAATAAAGTGTTTTGGGTTTGTTTTCTTTAAGGTTTGAGGGTTTTTTTATTTGAAAATATTAAGGGGGTACAAATGTTTTTGTTACATGGATACCTTTTATAATGCTTAAATGAGGGCTTTTAGTGTGCCTATCCCCTGAATGTTCATTGTACCCGACAGGTAGGGTTTTACCTGTCCCTCCCCTTATTGATTTTCTATGACCTTTATATCTCTTTGGTGCCCATGTGTGCCCACCAATTAGCTCCCAATTATTAGAGAGTACATGTGGTGTTTGTTTTTCCATTCCTAAGATATTTCACTTAGGATAATCTCCATTCCACCCAGCAATCCCACTACTGGCTATCTATCCAAAGGAAAAGAAATCATTTTATTGAAAAGACACCTGCACTTGAAAGTTTATTGCAGCACAATTCACAATCGCAAAGATATGGAATCAACCTAAGTGCCCATCAATTCATGGGTGGATTAAGGAAATAAAGTTTTTAAGATCAAAATGATACTCCAAAAAGTCCAGACTCCATATGATATCTAAATGATTTTTCCAATAAAAATTAATCAACCAGTTCCAGGTTACACTAAGTGATGCTTATATAAGGTAAACAGTTTACTTTTGCATTCAACGTGCATTTATCAAAGTCAAATTATGTGCCAGGCACTGTTCAAAGAACTGGAGATATAGTGTAGAACAAAGAAGACGAAGTCACTGACTGCTCACATAGAGCCTACTTTCTTGAAAGTGGAGGCAAATCATAAACAAAAAGATCATTTTAAATAATGATAAAAATAAACTATGGGAACTAAAATAGGGTGAAATGATAGAGAGTAAAAATGTTAGTTTAGATTGCATGTTTCAAAAACCCTTTCCAGAAAGTTGTCATTTAAGCTGAATAACAAAGGGGGAAAAAAAATACCAAACAATGATGTTGGGGCAGAGAATTCCAGACTAAGGTCCACCAAAGAGGGAACAAGCTTGACTCAAGCAAGGAACAGAAGGAAGGTCAGTGTCTGGAAGTGAGTGACTGTGAGGAAGAGTGAGGTGGGGGCCAGCTTATGTAGTGCCTTCTAAGTGGTAATAAGAAGTTTGGATTTCATTCTGAGGTTGATGGGAACCCACTGGGAAGTCTAAGCAGGGGATCTGATGCCCGACTTTCGTTTTTAAAAGCACTGTGTCCTGTGTGGAGGACAGATCACAGGGGACCAGATGGCAGTAAGGGAGATCACATGTAATGGATGCAACATAATTTAGCCCATCATATATGGTAAGATTGGCATCGTATTTCTAAACGAAAGTACATGAGCATTTATATAAGTTTACTTATAACAATGTAGTATTTATCTTGAAATATCTACTCACACTTTTCATCAATAATAACTATGGATCTGTTGCAAAATGATTTTTTTGTCTCAATTCCAGTAATTCTTCATTTGTTATTTCAATTAAATATGACTATGTTTATAAATAGAAGTGAAAATTAGAAAGCTATATACAAATGTAATATATCTTTGTTAATCCCACTAATTGAAATTTGCTAAAATTTAGTGAAAATTAATATATTCTAATATCTTTAAGCACTTTAGTAATGCAGTTAAATTTCACCTATTTTAGAAAGTTTTTAAAAGCTTTAATTTCATATTTAAGTTAATAAACAGTTTACTTTTACAACAAAACTATACTAGAAACTCTACTTTGGTAAATGAGAAAATTATTTCTTTTAGATCCAAGATATCATAGTATTTATTATCATTTGTTAGTCTTAAAATATATAAAAAGAAGTCACCATATATGTCATTTCAAACATCAAAGACCTAAGAAACACACCATGTATGGAAAGACTTGTTAGTAATTTAAAATAATATTCAAAATGGGCTCTGCCAAAAAAAAAAAAATCAATATTGGTTTATATTGTTTCTTTCAGTTTTTCTGATGCATGCTCCAACAACCGTGATACTGTATTCTATTACATCATAACTTAATTTTTTAAAGTCCCTGGGGTCAAATAACTTTACAAAATTATAAGTTAGAAAAAGTTAAATGGATTTTTTTGTCTGGAATTTTGATTAAGCTGCCAGATTTCTCAACATCTTTAAAATGCCAAATGAATTTCACTCTTCAATGAAGGAATACAGTATAACGTTGCTCATTATCAATGCAGATCATGAGCATGTACAGCACATCCATCTTGTACATCTTTGAATCCCCCTGCATCTAACGCTCTTCCCAGGATATAGTTGGCACCAACACATATGTGATGCAGTGAGGACATAAAAATGGAGAGAAGAAACAAGATCTAGTGTTTGACAGATCAGGAGGGTGACTGTAGTTTACCATAATCTATTGTATATTTCAAAATAGCTAGAAGAGAATCATTTGAATGTTTATGGCATGAAGACAAATTTTTAAGGTGATGGATATCCCAATTACACTGCTTTGATCTTTACAAATTATAAGAATGTATTAAATTATCACACGTACCCTGAAAAAATGTACATCTATCATGCATCAATAAAAAATAAAATTAAGAAAATGATAATTCACCTAAAAAATAGAAGAAGATTGTGGGATGGCAAGAATAAAAATAAAGGAAAAAGAGAGGGAAAAGAGAAGTAGATAATGAATAAACATTTAACAGCATATGCCTCATAAGAAAAAGAAATGTTCCCTCACAATATATTTTTAGAAACACAAGGAATGCTAAATATTTGAAAACATAAAACGTCAGCCAGGGGGACGATGGGGTGAGGAGAGCTGATGGGGATTGGGGGGCAGTAAAAATCTAGGAATACATACAACTAACTTAGACTATTTTTCAGGGCTTCCAAAGAATGGACTACAGAGATTAGAATAAAGTCAAGTTTAAGTAGATCAATACTAAACTTGACTTGATGAATTTTTATTAATTGCTACTATGTAGGTTACAGAAATTGGGTATGGAACCAGACAGATTATACTCCTACCTCCATATAGCTTTCAGTCCAGTCCCCTTTTCAATATTATATATGTTGTCTTTAAAACTGTCCACATCCTTAAGAACATTATTACATAATATCTTCTTACATAGGGATAGTAATGTTAGCGAGAGAAGGTG
This sequence comes from Avahi laniger, assembly GCA_963575035.1. Classification (NCBI taxonomy): domain Eukaryota; kingdom Metazoa; phylum Chordata; class Mammalia; order Primates; family Indriidae; genus Avahi; species Avahi laniger. The sequence goes on from CAUYSK010115150.1 coordinate 48,233, forward strand.
CCTTATACTATGCATGTAAGTACAACCATAAAAGAGCCAAAAATGTTAGGATAAAAAGACTAGAACTGATAACTTTACTATATAGGAAATACTCTTATAACTCATGCAGGGATTTTATAATGAAAAGAGAGTATCTTTAAAACAATATATTGGCAATTATAAGAAAAATCAATGGGAATGGGGAATGACTGATGGCAACAACCTATATATGGAAAGACAGGGGTCTTAATAAAAACTATGATAGAGACTATTCAGTCTTTGTCTCAACAAATTATTAATCCCTTAGCCAATATTTGCTAAGAAATGTATAATATAGAAAAGTGAAGATGCTTTCCAAGTCATTGAGACGGATGGATTGGCAGATTTACGTTATGAACTAACTAAGTAGGCTGAAGAAAACCATGAGTTAAAATGGACTGTGAGACTAATGTGAGTGGAAAAAGTAGATCTTGTTATCCAGGACTATTGCCAGAAATATGATGAAAAGGACAGTTTGCCCTCTTGACCTACCTTCCATTTCTTTTTTTTTTTTTTTAATATCAGAAAGCATCAAATGACTACCTTCCATTTCTGTTCAGTTTAGTGGTTAACTGAGCATCTATTAATACAATTAAGCTGTGATCTTCAGACAATACCTGATTATTCAAAGAAAACACACTCTCTTAGAGCAAACCCTATAAGCTGAGGGAGTAGACAGAAGGACATAGAAAAAGGCAGAACAGAAAAAGGATCATAAACAAAGCCAAGTCCTCAGGACAAAGAATATAGGATAAATAATGTCACGAAGATATTTAGAAATTCAAATAGTTGAGGAAGCTTATTCCTAACAGCCTCGGCCAACTGAGTTACGTGTAACTGCGTCTCCTTGGTAAATGCTATGTTTTCTATCCAACAGAAAGTCTAGCATATTTTGGGTTCATATATACACAGTTCAATCTCCCAAATAGCATCAACACACTGCATTTTTCTTAATGATGAAAAAGTAATACAAGTATGGTCTAGAAAAATTGGAGAAAAACAGAAAAGGATAAAGGAGCAAGAAAAAAAAAGTCCATTTAAGATTCTTAGATCCATGAATTCTTTGTCAGAAGGTGCCAGAGTAATAACAAGCAACGTCCTGGCCTGGGCCTACAGCCGGCCTGCCTCCCCTCCTCCCTCCCTCAGCCCCACCCCAACACTGGGAGAGGACACATGAAGGCAAATGTGGATATTCTAGATATCTTCCTCAGTTTCCCTTCAGGCCTAGGGGTGCATGTGCATGCTAGCAGCATGGTCTTCTTAGTAGGATGGACCCAGGGAAGAGGATTTTGCATTTCTGGAACTGAACTGGGGGAGAGGGGAAGAAAACCTCCTGGTGATTCCTTTCTCTTCCTCTTGCCCCCATGGCCACATGAGGGCAAAAGTAAGGCCCTTTAAACCACAGGATCCAGGTCGGGGGTCCCTCTTACTTGAGTCTGAAGGCAATACTTGTCATCCTATATGTGCTTAATGTTTTTCATCTTTCTTTTCCACAGTCAGGTGGGACACAAGAGACAAATAAGCCAAAAAACAGACCATTACCAAATCCATTTTCTCGAAGCCCAGCTTCACTTCAGCATGCACCTTCTTCAGTTAAAACTGGTCGGATTCAAATCAAGTCAAATCCATTTAGCCAACAAAGATCTGTAGGCTCCCAAACTCATTTAAGTGCTATTGCTTCTAAGAGATCTAAGAAAATCAATCCTTGTCAAATTTCCCCTGGCCGACAAGGCGGTCTTTGTCCCCAAACTCATGGAAATTTACCTCCAAAAACAAGTTCTAGATCTGTTAAATCTCATCCAGGAAAATCTCCACTAACATTCACCAAAAAATCTAAAACACGCTCAGGTGTTCATATTCACCCTGAGCTAGCTCAATCCAAATCTCTTTCAATTAATCAAAGAAATGCACAAACCAAACTTAAGCCAAACTCATTAATTCAGCCCCAAAAATCAAAATCTCAACCAAAAAGACATGGACAACAGGTAAATAAATATATAAAAAGAGAACCTAACAAAAAAATAATTTACCTAAAAACTGACCAACGAAATCCTGGGCTAAAATCTCCAGTGGAACAAAGTGACCACCAACATCCAAATCATAGAAAATCAACCGCTAACAAAAGGTCCTACACTATCAAATATTATCCACGCAAAACTGCTAGAGTATTACTAAGGAAATCCAAATCTCAATCCAATGCCAGCAATCAACAAAACCCACATCAGCCGAAACCTCCTTCACCTTCAACTGGTAAACAAAATGGTCAGCTTCAAAACAAGTCAAAACCACAGAAAACATCTAAACGGTCAAAACTTAACATGAATACAAACCTGGAGAAAAGATCCAGGCAAAGAAAAATCCGTCTTCCACAGCAAACTAATCAAAGGAGACAGCACATAAATACAATAAAAACAAAACAACCTAGCCACTCAAAAACTCAGACAAAAATATATAGACAAAAAATAATTAAACACACAAAACAGCAATCTCAGAAGCAAAGATTTGTCCAAAAAATATCTCGCAAACCAAAATCTCCCCTAAACCATCTTTCACACTGTAATCCTGATAAACCAAGAGGTTTTCCACTGAAACCTGGCTCATACAAACATCATTCAAATCCATTTAAGAAAAACAAAAGTCACTTTTCAAGACACAAACCAGTTCTTTCTCGTAAGCCCAAGTCCAAGCCCAAACGGAAGCCCATTGGACATCAACCTCTTCCAGTTTCACAGCAGCCTGAATCCCCACAGCCATCCTCATCTGTCACCAAATTTCCCATCCACAAACCTGAAACCACTGCCACAAATCCAACTGCACCCACTCCCTCAAATATCGTGACATCTGCTAGTACTATGTCTGCTGTAAGGCCTACATCTAAGGCTACCACTAGCTTATCTAATGTTCTTACCACAGAGGAGATTTCTACTAGCTTACCTGCTGTTACCGCCTCGGCCTCCAAGGAAACACCTGAAAATACAACATTTGATCCTTTAACCCCACCAGCTTCCGCACCTGCTTCCACTGAGTATTTTACCTCTATACCCACATCCTCTTCTTCAGGAACCAAATCTGTAGAAAGGGCCACAGCATCCTTGGTCACTACTGAGGTCAAGACAACTGAAGTCACTACTTCTACTCCCACCGCATCCACAGCGACCATCACTGACTCACTCCCTGCCATGATCACTACACCTGCCCCCACTAGCCAGTCCTCGGCTTCGGTTCCGTCTGCCGCTACCACCACTGCACTTGCAGCCACTACCCAATTCAACTTAACCTTCCCATCCAGTACAGAAGCAGTCACTTCTGACAACACTGCAAATCACGATTTATCGTATTCTATAATCTTTGATTATTTTGAACCTGATACAACCACGTTTTCAACACCTATGTCTACCACCTCTACAGTAAGCCCTACTGCAGTAACATCAGCGATCAGTACCGCATCATCACTCACTAGTACTGATTCTACTGCTGTAACTACTGAAAACGCTATCAAGAACACTTCTGCTGCTCTTGCCACCAAACCAACTGTCATTCCCATGGCTGCTCTCCTGACCACACCTGCGGCCTCCACTACTGCCACCACCAGTACCCCTCCGGCCACATCACCTACCACTACTTCAACCGTTGCCCCCAGCACATCTGCCTCTCCTACACCTCATACCACCTTCTCTGAAGGCACTCCAGCCAGCACATTAAACACAACCGATGACACCATGACAATTATATCTACAGTTTATGACACTACTATAGTTTATGACACTACATTCAATTATGATGCTACCACAGGAGATTATGCAAGTGGCACAGATTATTATCAATACCCTTGATACTATTTTGTCTACCATTTATTCAATAGGAATCATGTTACAAAATCTCTCCCGTATCTAATAACTGTCTCCTCTCCAGCACCACTTTATGTATGTCTGCTTGCCAGCTTCATAATCGTATGTTACTGTGATTCCTACAACCAATAATTAACTTGTAACCAAATTTCTATAATTTTAATTTCTTCTCTCAACTAAATATATTTTCATTTCTATACTTTGGGAAAAAAGAAATCTAATGTAATTATGTAGAAGATTCATGGAACTGCAGCTGAAAATTTATAATTTAAATATTCATTTATAACAATTATATCACTCTCAGTGAATGTGAAATTATAAAAATAAGTTTTTAACTAAAATTTTGTTTTTAAATATCTATACAGAATTGAAAGGCAGACTAAAAAGATATGTCAAAATGTTATAAAATGTTATTACTGGTTATCTTTGGGATGATTAAATTACAGGTTATTTTTTTTTTGCTTCATTTTTTCTACATATCTGTATTTTCCAACTTTAATGAAGCTGTGTATGTTTTAATTGAAAAGTAAATAAGCATCCTTTTAAAAAACTTGACCATGTTCTCTGTTTTTCTAATTATTATTATATGATAAAGTCCATTGTCTAGACAAACTTCAAGCTTTCAAGTTCTGAATGAATGCTAAGGAGATAATTAAATTATTCATATTATATCAAGTAAAAAAGTTAAAATTCATTCATTTATTCAAAAATATTGTTGAGTACCTACCAAGAGCCAGGCACTGTGTTAAGTGTTTTACAAGAGTTATCTCCTCTATTACTCAGAACAAGCCTTCAATCATCCAGCCCTTAAACGGTAATGACCTATTTTCCTTATAAAGGTTACAGTCCAATTAGGTATGCCTCTATGCCTTTCCTTCCTAACACAGATCCAATTTATCAAAATATAGGATATGTAAATATCTGTTTACTATTTTGACTGTATCACTCAAATAGTTGAGTAGAGGGTTGAATTATAGGGGCATGGCAGATACACACACATGTTTAGAAAACCACAGGAATAGTCAAAGTAACAGATGCTAAAGACATGAACAGGTCAATGGTAGAAGGAATATGATTAGGGAAGAGTCTAATAAAGAGTTAGGAGGTAACCACTGGCCCAAGGTAACTACCTGGTAAGTAAAAGAGCCAGTTTTAAATCCATACAGTGAGTTTAGAATGTGAGCTCTTAACCATCATGTCATATTGTTTCATAACTTGAAAAATAATCTATTACCATACAAGTATTAAAGTGAAGTTCACATAGTGTTATGAGATTTCAATAAATCATTTCTGACATGAAATGCCAGAATAGCTCTGTAGAAATAAGAACACTGAAGTTAGATCTTTAAGTACATTGCAGGTTTTGACAAGTGGAGATGAGACCAATTGGATTGCAAACAGAGGAAATGGTATAAGGAAAAGAAAAGAGTCATAAGACCTAGAACATATCCTAAGAATGGCATGTAGTATTATGTGGTTAAAATGCAGTGTAAGAATAGGAAAACTAAAGGAAAGGAGGCTCAAATGAGATTGGATCATTTAGCACCAGGAATAGCAAGTAGAAACCCATTCTTTATTCGGTGCAAAGGCAATTTATGTAACCAAAGCATTTGTACCCCCATAATATTCTGAAATAAAAAACAAATAATAAAACTGCAATGAGATACCACCTAACCCCTATCAGAATGGTCATTATTTAAAAGTCAAAAAATGATAGATGCTGGCATGGATGCAGAGAGAAAGCAACAGTTATACACTGTTGGTGGGACTCCAAATTAGTACAACCTCTATGGAAAACAATATGGAGATTCTGCATAGAAATAAATGTAGACTTACTGTTTGATTCAGCAATGCCACTACTAGGTATCTACGCAAGGGAAAAGAAGTTGTTTTATCAGAAACACACCTGTGCTGGAATGTTTATCACAGCAAAATTCATAATTGCAAAGATGTAGAATCACCCTAAGTTCCCATCAATCCATGAGTGGATAAAGAAAATGTGTTGTGTCACACACACACAGGAATATTACTCAGCCATAAAAAAGAATGAAATAATATCTTTTCCAGCAACTTGGATGGAACTGGAGACCATTATCCTAAGCAAAGTTTCTCAGGAATGAGAAAGCAAATACCACACATACTCATTAATAATTCAGAGCTGAATGATGGGCACACACGGACACAAAGAAATGTAAAGGACAATGGAAACCAAGGAGGGGGATGAGAGGTAAAAATTACTGGGTAGAATACACACTATTAAGGTGACGGCAGACTAAAAGTTCCGACTTAAGTATTATACAGTGTATCCATGTAGCAGTAACATTTGTACCCCTTAATATTTTGAAAAATAAATAAATATGGTCACAGATGTAATAATACAGAATGAGCCATTAAATAAATACATAATTTGAGAAAATAGTAGTGTGACAATATTAAAGAAAATAGAATTCAAAGTGAAAAGATTTAAATATTAATAGAATAAGGAGGGAAATTTTATACTGATAAAAGTTATGCTTTATTTGGAAAATATAAAACCCATAAAACTTTATGTATTTAACTTCGTATCAATGAAATTACATTTAAATTTAAATGAGAAGTATCATAAATACAAGAAGAAATTGTTAATTCCAAATCTAGGTGAGAAAATTTAACGTGTTCTTTCGGAAAACTGGTCAAGAACAAAAAATGTAGGGATATAAAGAATTTGAGAAATGTTGTTTTTACTTTTAACACTAACAGTTACCCCAAACAGAAAATTCACTGTTACAAACATTCATGAAAGCTTTATAAATAGACAGTGTAAGATAAGAGAAGCAGACCTGATTGGAAAGACTGAAAATCCCAAATGAGCCATTTACTGCAAAGTACAAATTGTTTGTCTAACCTTCTTTTGAAGCACGCACTTACAGATATAATGAATGCCACAATTCATCTTTGTGCATCTCTAATCTTTGTGCCATGATGTTAACAAAGATAAATGTTCCACGGTTACCTTGGCATGAAAGAGTTTACCACCTCCTGAAACGAGCAATTAGAGCAAAGGATTTTTATCTACTTGGTTTGCATTTTAGCTAATTAATAAATGAATTAATGGATTAGTAGATGTTAACGTTATTAAAACAAGGCAAATCTGTATTATAAACTAACAAGTTTCCATAAGCAAGACACCAAAGCTCATAGACTCCAGACCCACAGGGACTTCCCAAATTGAAGTTATGGGACCATTTTTGGTTACTGAATATCTCATGAAAATAGAAAATATCACACTAGATCATTCACTGTTTTAGAAGGTAATATTAAGACACTTATATTATAAACCATAGATAGCTAGATGCAGGGAAAAAAAGAGGGAGAGAGAAAAGAGCGAGAGACACAACAAAATAGGATGAAAGACTAAATTGTGAGGTACTAACCAATAATCAAAGCTCAGAATGAGAGAGGAAAAAATCTACAAAGCTAGTAATCTCATCAAGATGACTTCATAAACTAATAAAGTTTTAGAAACCTTGTTTTGATAGACAATTTTCCAAACATTACATGAGAGGCAGGAGCAAAATGAAAGAGGACAGTTCCCCAAGAGTGAAGTGAATAATATGCATAAAAGTTATAAATAACTTCTATTGTAACTGTATATCTAATGTTACAAGTTTTCCTTTACATATTTTTGAAATAAAGGATGGTAGAATGTGACTAAGTCAACACTGCCTGAAGTTACATTTTCCATTTCTAAAACAAATTACATCTTCTGTAAGATATAATAAAATCAGATTCAACAAGCATACATTAAGTGCCTTATTTGCACAATATTCTGCACTAGAAACTATGGCCAAAACAAAGAAATGACAGATCAAACTTGTTCCTAAGCAAGTGGGCAAGTCAGACAGATATACACATTACTATAATGAAAGGTTTATACTGAGGTAGGGGCTAAATAGCGAGAAAAAACAAAATAGGTCAGTGGAATTTATAGAACAAATGAAATAGGATCCTTCTACCACTAATATTGTATAATACCACAATCATGCTTTCATTCTTTTTTCATTGGTCTTCTCCAATTTTCACTTTATAAATTGGATAGAATGGACATGACTATAAAAGCCTTTTTTATTAAGACCACGAGGCTTCCTTAAGAATTACGGAACGTTCAGTACTTGCATTCCCAGTGGCGAAAGGTTACTAAAACCTTCACTTACGCACTTGGAAAAAACTAGTGTGGTGCATCACAACTATTTCTCAGGAAGGAACACAAAAGACAACCATCTATTCTTTTGTTTAAGCACAGCCTTCAATCCAGACGTGACAATCTCTTCCAACACAACATTTCCTATCTCTAAAGAACAGAATAGGGAAAAGTACAGGTTATAAAAACCATTCTTGTCTCACTGGTTCTGCTCATTTGTGTCCATAATCTTCACGTACTCCCGGGTGATGAAGATGCTCAAACACCGTAGCTGACAAGAATCCTTTAACTAGTAAGTTGATCACATCAAGAAAAAAGGACTCTGAGAAGGTAGGCACTAGTAATTTTCAACAGAGACTTTTAAAAAGAAACCCAAGACTCAGGTCTTTTTTATCTTTGGGTTTTTCAAGATAATGAAAAGTTTTCAGGCACTCTGGATAAACCTCTGATATGTTTTTAATGAAAATGCAGTCAGTGATGCTGTTTTTATACATGTGCAATATGTATTAGGGACTATTATGAAGGTAAGTTTTTATTAGGCCCCATTTAGAATAGCCCAATCCATCTAATAGCCCTTTTCTATACTTCTCTTTCTTACTTTTAATGTCAAATAACATTCACTCACCTGACCATAGGCTTAAAGCAATTGAATGTTTACTCTAACATAATGGCTGAGTACTGTGCTTCACATTATTGTTACTCAGAAGTCTAATTGCAGCATCCATGTTTTTTATAGTAAGCTTAAGAGTAAATTTTTATAATACATTTCATTGTTAAACGTCATTTATCATATTATCTCCTTTTTATAAACTATCATTTCTACCTCATTTCAATGCACAGAAAGAAATCTAAAATTGTAATTACTTACTGTTAACTCAATGGTTATTTCTGGGTGCTGAAACTTCATTTTTTTCCTACACGGTTTGAATGTTTTGTAATGCATTTTAATGCCTTTGTAATGTATTTTACAAAGACAGTAACATTATTATTCTAAAAGAAATAAAAGTTGGATTTAAAAAGTAAATTTTTTAAAAAATTAACATACTCATTCTTGGTACTATACAGTAGCAGAGAGTAGTCATAACTTAAGATAAAAATTCACAAAACCAACAAAATGCTTACATTCAAGGTTGCAATGCAGCTTATCGTACCATTTGAATAATGATGAATATTCTAAAATTTCAAATGTTTCAATATTTCTATTTCCTATTTTACATGCTTAATAATTTTAAATTTTTTAAATTGAAAAACACCCTCTTTTCCAAGAATGCAGAGTATTAAATGTAAAATGTATTAAAACCAAAATATTATGTCTTAGCATTTGTATTTTGCCTCCTTACAAGATTTCAAATGATTACTCTTAATAATTTCCCCTATAAGAAATGGCTATGTTGATGGTAATTACTCATCACTTATGTAGCTGCCGTGCAGACAACAAAGAATGAGTGATACTTGTTTTTTCAGGGACCGGCCGGGAAGGATGAAAGGGCTCTACTTGACCCTGGGCCTCTTGGCGCTCATAGCCTGCTTCTCGGTAAGCATCACAGAGGCCTCGTCAGCCTCCATTTGTGGTATGAAGTCACTAAATGCTATTTAAAATCACTTCTATGTAATTTGAATATTTTTATATGTGTCAAGCAGCTATTTTTTTTCCCATTTGAGTGCTGGAACAAATCATTTATTCAACAACAGACATTTAGTGCCTACCAAGTACCATGCACTATTCTGGACACTGGGAGACAGTAGTAGGCAAAATAAACAAACAGATGATATGTGAGTGATGATAAAGGCTAGGGATGTCCATGGGGATCAGCTTAAACTTTTTGACTGGGTGGCCAGGGAAGACCTCTGAAAGGAGACTTTTGAGGAAAGAACAAGTGAGAGCGCTAAATGTGAGACTCCTTAGAAGTACAATGTTCCAGGGAGAGGGAACAACAAGGGGAAAAACACTAAGGTGAAAGCGTGCCTGGTGTTTTCCAGGAATAGCAGGAAGTCAGTATGAGTGAATGGGAAGGAAACGATTCCAAAATGATGTCGAAAGGTAATGAGAGCAGATTATATAATGCCTTAAAGGTCAGAGCGAAAACTCCTTTACTCCGAGGAAAGTTGGCAGCCATGGGAAGGTTTTAAGGTAAGGAATGACATGATTTATATTTTAAACGACACTAGAGGCTGTGCTGAGAATAACCTATGTTTTGTATTGATTTGACTCATGTTTTAAACACACTAGTTATTGTATTGAGAACTACCTGTAGGAGGATACTATGAGAAGGGAGAAGACTAGTTAGGCAGCTACTACAGTAACGCGGTGAAAAATGACGGTTGCTTGGAGCACAGTGGTAGCAGTGAGGTGGTTTAGAAGACGTCAAATCCCGGATATATTTTGAAGTAGAGGAACAGGAGTGTGAGAGCTCTGGTTTGACTCCAAAGTTTTGTCCTGAGCAAACCGACAGTAGAAATTGCCATCAGCTGAAATGGGGAAGCTGAATGTGAGAAATTTGACAGGGGTGGGGAACATCGGAAGTTCAGTTTTGGATGTGATAAGTATGAAAGTACTATTGCACAACTCAAGGGAAGATGTCATGGAGACAGTTGGATGGAAGATTCTAAGTTCAAGGGAGAGATCTGGGAGGATGTTAAAAATTTGAGGGGCATGAGAATGAGTGAAAGCACCAAGGAAGTTAATATAGATGTAGAAGAAACCACCCAAAAATGAACCATGAGGTTCTCAAAAATTAAGACATTAGGGAGAAAGAACTAGCAAAGGAGACTAAGAAGGAGTAGCTAGGGAGGTATGAGGAAACCTAGGAGACTGTTTTCTTCCATGAAGTCAATTTTTTAAAAATTCCAAAGAGGAGAGAGTGATCAGCTGTGTCAAATGCTAATGACAGGTCAAGTAAGATGAGAACCAAGAATTGAACACATGGAGATCATTGGTTATCTTGACAGAATGGGTTCTGTGAAATAGTGGGAATAAAATCTTGACCTGGAGTGAGTTTCAGAAAGAATGGAAGAAGAGGATTTTAGAGAGAGAATTAATAATTTCCCAGGTGTTTTTCTGCAAGGATAAGCAAAGAAATAAGTTGTAGCTGGTAGGATAAGTGGGTCAAGAAGTATGTTTTTATGCTGACAGAGACATTGTAGGAAAAGCAAAATATTGATGCAGAAGAATTACTGGAGAGATGTCCTTGCATGGGGGAGAGGGGCAGCATCTGGAGCACAGGTGAGAGGATTAGGTCTAGACAGGAGCTGTACACACACATCACAAATGGGAAGATAGGATGAGTAGGTAACAGATGCTGGTAGGTGGATAGATGTAGTGGGAGTTTGGGGCTCTCTTCTGTTGCTCCTGTTTTCTCAGGAAAGATGGAAGCAAAGTTACCAGCTGAGAGGGAGAATGGAGGTGTTCTTTGGAAATTCTAGGAAAGAGGACAGAGTGAGAATTAACCATGCAGAGGGCACTAGGGATATGTGATTGTCTGGCAGCATTCAGTGCCCACCTAGGGAGAAGGAATAGATGGAAAAGAGGAGAAAAACGAGGCCTGAGCCCTTTGGCACTCCACCATGCACATACACTGAGATTTCTGATTTCAGTTTTCATCTTGGGAGGTTTATTAGCTAGGAGTGAATTTTCTTAATGTTAATACATTGGAGTTTCACTTTGGTTAAGTACTTGAGTACTGGTGTCCAGTTTGCAAGCATGTCAGTTTTTGTTCTGTGTGTTTCTCTGGCATTCTGAAAAAATATTAAGAAAACCTTAATGTGTAACTTTTTAATGGGCATTTATCTCGTCTACGTTTCATAGAGGCTTGTGTTCGGCGGTATCAAGGTCTTAGGCCAGAAAAATAAAGGTAATGTTTATTTTAGGACATACAGACAAATAAATATTATCTACTATTCCAAAGCATAGTGAAAGGATCTTGGGGATTTGGGCTGGAGTTGGGGTCAAGAAACATTTTGAAGCAGAAGATAGAGGGCAGTATACAGAGGGTGTGTATAGAATATATGTCACACCACAAAAAAAGTCCTATAAACTTCTAACAGTCAACAGGGAAGAAGCCAAGGATAATGCTTTAGGGGAAATGACAGCCATGGAGTATTAAACAATCATCCCAGGGGAAAAAATACACAAAATATATGTTAAATGATATCACAAAGGAAAACATTCATGTACGCACTCTTTTTTAATCACCAGTAAAGGAGTCGGTGTGCTGCAGGAGCACAGATCATGGTACAACTTGTTAAGAATAAGGACTTTGAACTTAATTCTGAAGGAGATAAGAAACCCTTAGGGCAGAGAAGAGATGTCATCTGCCCTTTATTTTAATAGCACCACTTTGGGGCTGCTATGTAGAGAATACATTTGGATTCTGAATCCATTTCTTAAACAATTACAGAATTACTGATATTTTCAATGATTTTTATAGGTTATGTTTTCCTAGGAATTTGTTCACTTATCTAAATATTCAAAATTATTGGCATTGTTTCATAATATATTTCTATCTTTTTAATCCCTACGATCTCTTTATTTCTGATGTTGGTTATACGTGCCTTCTCTTTCTTGCTTAGCCATACCAGAGACTTGTTGATTGTATGTCTTGTCAAGGAAATATTTTAGCTTTCTTGATTCTTTCTATTATATGTTTGGTTTCTGCGTCTTAATGTTTGCTCTTTAACTTTTTTTGTATTTTGATTACTTTTTCTAATTTAAGAGGAAATGGCAGCTTGTTAATTTTATACTTTCTTCTTTTCATCATCAGTTATTAAGACTATCAAATTTCCTCCAAGTACTTCTTCATCTGTATCACATAAATGCTTTCTAATTTCCAACAAAATTTCTAATAAAATTTCTTTTTAGCGCATGGGTTCCTTAAAAATGTACTTCCAAATTTCCAAACATATATTTCCAGGATTAAATTATAATGTCATTGTGTTACGGTTAAAGACCACAGACTAAATGATGCATATCCTTTGAAAATTTGTTAAGAATTATTTTGGGGCCCAGATTATGGTCAACATTTATAATTGTCTATTTTTGAAAAAAATACGTATTCTACAGTTGTTGCATTCTAAGTATGTCCATTAAGAAAGGGTTTAACTGTATTCAGAATGATCTCTATATTTATTAATTTTTAGTAAAAAATCACTGAAACCTATCAGTGATTGAGGGAAGTGTATAAAATTTCCATTATGGCTTTTGGTCTGTTTATTCCTTCTTATAGTTCTGTAAATGTTTGCTTATTACATCACATTCAAAGGCTATATTATTTGGTATCAAATTTAAAATCATTTTAGCTTCCTGGTAAAATGAATGGTTTATAAGCATGAAGAGAGCCACATTAGCTTTAGTAATGCTTTTTGCTTTAAATTTCTTTATGATATTTGTGTAGCAACACTAGCTATATTATGGTTAGAATTTGCCTGGCATAACTTTTTCTACTTTAATTTTCATCATTGTATATTCTTAGGCTTTAGATGAGCCTTTCATAAGCAACATCCAGGCTGACACACTGATAATAATTGTCTTTTAAAGTGGAACCTTTATTTTCATTTATTGTAATTGACACCTTTGGAAAAATACCACTTATTTTGTATGTTCTGTATTTTTACTATCTTTTGGATTGAGTATTTTTTATAATTTCATTTCTTGTGCTCCCCTAGTTTGGTAGAAATATGTCATCTGTTTATTCTTTTGTGATGATTTAGTAAATAAAGCCTAAAAATCAAAGCCTAAAGTTATTCAATAGATTTATCCTCCTCTGGAACTGCAACCTCGAACTCCTGGGCTCAAGCAATCCTCTTGCCTCAGCCTCCCAAGTAGCTAGGACTACACGTGTGTGCCACTACGCCCAACTAATTTTCCTATTTTTTGTAGAGACAGGGTCTCACACTGTTGTTCAGGCTGGTCCCAAACAGTCCTCCCATCTCGGCCTCCCAAAGTCCTAGGATTATAAGAATGAGCCACCATGACCAGTCAGCTTTCCTTTTAATACCCCACAAGAAATTATTTTTGCTTTGCATAAAGTTTGATTAGATTCATCAGATGTTCACCACTTCCTTTGCACAATACCATCATTAGGCATAGAATTTTAGGTTGAAATTTTTCTCTTAGCACATTGGTATAATCTTAACCATCTTGCGGCGCTTACTGCTAATAAAAACAACAGATGGAAAGTCTATTTTCATTCTTAAGGTATCTTTTATGATTTTCAGGTTATTTTTATGATTTTCTCTTTTTTGGCATTGTACTGTTTTACTATAATGTGTAGGGGAGATTTCATTTTATTTATGTAATATTAGGCTTCTTAAATCTATGGGTTGGTGTATTTTAGCACTTCCAGAAAATTCTCAGCCATTATCTTTTCAGATAATACCTCTATTATATTTCCTTTTTTTTTTCCCTTCTGGGATTCCAAGAAATATATGTTAACCTATTCCTTGTCACTCTATCTTTCATGTCTTTTAACATGTTTTATATTGTCTATCTATTTGCTTTCTGGGTTGCATTCTGGATAACTTCTTCCCATTTATCTTCCATTTCTCTCTTGAGTTGCACCTAATCAGCAGTTAAATAAATCCATTGAATTTTTTTAGTTTAATTGTTTTTCATTTCTAGTAGATATATCTGCATCACTTAAAATTTACCATGTCATTTTCGTGATACTTTGTTTGTACATATTTTCAAGATTGTTTAAATTTTTGCCTATTAATTCCATCATCTGAAGTCATTTGAGTGTCTGTTACAGTTGCTTATTTTTTCTGCTGATTCTCATTGATGGTGCCTTGTTTTAATATAGGGTCATTTATTTTTTACTATGAGTTTCTCAATCATTAAGGTATGGAATGAAGGGGAATTCCTCCAGAAAGAAAATGTATGTTTGCTTCTGCTGGGTTCCTGGGAACACTACTGGTCTAAGATTAGCTAAGATTAGTTAGTTATTTTTTATTTGAGATTTTACAAACTTCCCTCTTAATACTAATGTATCCCATAAGTTTTGATATGTTGTGCTTTTGTTTTCATTTATCTCAAGATATTTTCTAACTTTCGATTTTTTCTTTGACCCATCTGTTGGTCGATGTGCTATTTAACTTTCACATATTCATGAATTTTCTAGTTTTCTTTTTGCTATCGATTTATATTTTCATTCCTCATGGTCAGAAAGATGCTTGGTATGATTTCAATCTTCTTAAATTTGTTAGGACTCGTTTTGTGGCCTAACATGTGATCTACCCTGGAGAATGTTCCATGTGCTCTTGAGAAGAAATTGAGCACCTAAAATGAGCAAATTTCTTAGTTAAAGGCTCTGAATATAATTAGTCCCTTAGTTCCTACATTCCTCTATGAATTTGAAGTATTACAGTCTAAGAAAAATAAGAGCCTCACATTCTCATTCACAGCATCCATCAGAGGTGGAGAATGTTGTAGTCTCTGTGACTTTGTGCTCGTTACCACAGTGTGATATCTGGAGAACCCTCCTGAACAAAAGCTTTACTCCCAATGCAGTAGTTATCTCAGAAAAAAGAATTTTCCCTATCACCCAGTAGTAACATAGTTTTACCAGTACATAAAGAAAGCTTACTCAAGACTTTTAATCTGCGGAATTTTCAATGAGAGGTTATTCATGCTAAATGCTTTCCTTTCTCCTTCTGTAGACGAGTAGAACACAAGAGAGACAAAACAGGCTGAAAAACAGGAGACAGGTGAATTCACCTCCACGAGCATCATCTTCACTTCAGCATGGAACTTCCTCAGTGAGAAGGAGTCAGATTCCCACTCAGCTAAAACCATCTTCTCAACAAGGATCTAGAGGCCATCAGGCCCATTTAAATCCCTCTGGCCCAAAGAGATCTGCAAACGTAAAATCTAGTCAAAGCTCTACTGTACAACAAAGTAGACAACGACCCCCAAATTATCTGTATTTACCAGTTAAATCAAGATCTAGCACTACCAGAACTGATGCAAGTAAACCTGCTCAGAAGTCAATTAGAAGAAGTAAACCCCTCACAGGTAACTACATTCGTCCAAAATTAGATCAATCCAAATTTCCTTCCTCTCAAAAGGACATTAAACTCAAAAGTAAACCAAACTTAAGGAAGCCAAAAATATCTAGCCAATCAAAATCTCAGTCAAAAACATCTGAACAAAATAAATTGAGAAAAGATCAGCATGTTAAGAGAAATTACCTAAATAGGACTACAAAACAAACATCAGGCACACAGAAAACATCTGCTAAATCAAAACTTCAAAGAAAAAAAACCATAAAGCAACAAGCCAGCAGTCAACTAAAAACTCCCACACAAAAACAAGCTAACCAGAAACGAAATAATTTTAATAATTCTCAAATAAAACAAACTCCATTATCAAAGGTTAAGGCAAAATCTAGTGGACAAAACAAAACTAAAGAGAAAAAACAACAAACAAGTAAGCTGAAATCTAAAAATTCCAGGCCTAGCAAACTTCGATTTGGCCAATCAAAACTGAATCAGGTATCTCTTGCACAAAAAAGAGGCCGCCAACGCCAAAATAATACAAAAATTTCCAAAACCCATTCAGTTAGAACACCTACAAAATTATCAAAGAAATCTAAGTCTCCCACAAGTACTGTTAGTCAACAGAAGGCAAGCCAAACCAAAACATCTTCATCTTCAAACCCTAAAAAAAATGATCTCCAACAAGCAAAGCCACAGATATTACACCAGCAGAAAATACCCAGCCAATCAAAACTTAAGAACACAATTACTAAACAGCAACCACATCAAGAAAAAAAAGTTATAAAAAAGATTAGACGCTCTAAACCAAAAACAGAAGAAAATGAACAAAAAAGATCAGTGATAGCCAAGCATGGACCTCACCCATCTGGTCAACCAAATTCTCAGCAGAGATCTTCTGCACCACAGAGTAGCCAACAAATCCCAAGCCCCCAAAATCAAACAGTTTACAAAAAACCTAGGACAAGCAAGTTTCACCAAAGTAAAACTGCTAAAAAATCACCAAGGAAATCCCAAACCCGGTCTAGTTCCAATGTTCAGCAGAACCCAAAAGAGTCCAAGCTATCTTCAACTAGTAAAAGAAATGGCAAACGCCGAGTTAAACTGCAAAAAATAGCTGATCAATCCAAACTTCATAAAAATATTACTATTAGCCAACAATTGAGTCAAACAAAATCTCTAGTACAAAAGCAACCTGACCAGAGAAAAGGAAAAACTGTGAAAAAGATTCGAAGAACATCTAAGCCTCACTTAAGAAGGAAAGTTCAACAAAATCCAGAAAGACCCAATCCACCTGCAGCTTTAATTAGTAAGAGAAAGGGTCAGCCTCAAACTAAGCCACAACCATTAGGTCCACAGAAAACATCTATCCTATCAAAACCTCATAATAATACAAACAAAAAACAGCAAGTCAGTCAAACAAAGACTCCCACACAAAAACAAATTAGCCGAAGGAAATACCACCTAAATCCTACTAAAAAATCTGCAAAGTCAGTACCCACTGCAAATAGACCAAACAAAACCAAAAAAGTAATAAAGCAACCTGGTAAACGGAGAACTGTGCATAGACATCATCCACCTGGTAAATCAAGACCTCTTCAAAAATCTCCTGAGCAACAAAACTCCCACCAACGCCCAAGTCCTAGGGATTCACCAGCTCCTAAAAAACGTAGAATTGTGAAATATCGCCCAGGCAAAACCACTAAAAATTTAACAGAGAAACCTAAACCTCATTTTGGCACCAAATTTCAACAAAAACCCAAAGTACCCAAACTGCCTTCAATTCCAAATGGTCCAAGAAAAGGTCAACGTAAAACTAAGCCACAACTATTAGCTCCGAAGAAAACACCTGGCACAGCAAAACCTCATAAAAAACCAATCATAAAGCAACAAACAAGTCAAGCAAAGACTGGTCCAAATGTTCCCAAACGTCAACAGACTGGGCCCTCAAAACCTCCTTTGAATAAACCAACAAGGAAACAATCTATCCAAAGAAAACCTAAGGCAAAAACAAGAAGACCAAAGAAAATCAAAAGGGTAAGGCGTCCTAGTCTTCACAGACTTCCTCAGCCAGGTCCTCAGAATCATCGGCCTGGCCAACGAAAACCTGGACCAAAGATCCCTTCACCTAGTCATCCTGCTGTACAAAACCAATTTGGTAATCTACCTTATGGCCGTCCACATGTATCTATCCAGCGCCCTGGTTCACAAAAACCTTGTGTAAAGCAACCTGGCAAAAAGCAACCACCTTGCTCACGCAGACCTCTTCGAAAGCCATCATTGAGACCTAAACCTGGCTCTCAGCATCATCGTCCAGGGGTACGGCCTCTCGTACATCCTGGGAAGTTGCCAACAAATTCTACTCCAACAAGCACTGAAACTTTATCTTCAGGACCTTTGTCATCGACCACTAAACCTTCTACGACCATTAAATCTGCATCAACTACCAGAAAGCCCACCACAAGCTCAGTGGCTTCTACCATCAAATCTTCTCCCACAACTACAACCACAAAATCCACTGTTTCTACCAAATCTGTGGTTAATACCCCTAAATCCTCCACAACTCCAAAGGCTCCTACTACCAAATCCTCCACCACTAAGAAACCTGCCACAACTATAACTGCAGCCTCTACCACAACCACAGCTGTGACCTCCACCACCGAATCTACCACAGCTTTTAAACTTACTACCTTCACAACCCAATCTACCTCAACTATAAAATCTGGGATTTCTACTACAAAATTGACCACCTCTATCAAGCCTCAAGTGCCTATCACAGAACTTCCTACCACTGTCAGTTCTGTAGCCGGCACCAGTTCATCTGCCCCTGGAGCTCTCAAACGAACTGAAATCACTAGTTTCTCTTCCACTATCCCCGTTACTACGAAATCCACCCCAGTTTCCCAGTCTGTGGTGAAAACCACTGAATCCTTTTCTACTACCACCGAAGTGGCTGAATCTACCAGCTCAGTATCCATCACCACTAAAACAACTCCTGCTTCTACTTTCTCGACAAGTGTGACAAAAACTACATCGCCTATCACCACAGAAGCAGCTTCCGAGTCTACACTAACCACCACTACACCCGCGACTACCACCACATCCACTGCCAGTCCAGTCATCCTGTCTTCACTCACTGCTACAACTCCGGCTGCAAGTACCCTGAAAGCTGTGGCTACTACAAAGACATCAGCCATAACCACAGCTCTTCTCTCTACAGCACCAGCAAGAAGCACGTCTGCTACCACCACAGCTGCCTCAACCACCCCTGCTCCTGGGGCTGCCCCCAGCACAGTGCGTCTCTTTACCACATCCATCGCTTCAACCACTCCTGCTCCCTTTACTTCTCTCTCAACAACTTCTATCTCCATCACCAAATCTGCTCTCTCTGCCACGTCTGCTGCCACTGCTACCACTGCCACTGCCACTGCCATGGGCACTGCAGCTCCTTCTGCCACAGCACAGACTTCCATTAGCACCTCTGCTGCTCCTCCATCTACCTCTACATGTGCAGCGACATCCAGCTCTACCTCTACTGCATCAAAGGCCAGTAACACTAACCCTGCCGCTGTGGCCACAGCTACTGTGAAAATAACTACTTCTGCTACAACCGAGGAAGATGCCACCACTTCTGCTGCCCTTAGCACAGCCGTATCCACAGTGATCGTCCCCAAAACCACCACAGAACTTACTTCCTCCTCTACCGCTACCTCTGCGGGACTTTCTTTGACTACCAACGCAAACACCACAGCTTCGCTCACTGACACAGTGGACACGACCCTGGTCACTGAAGTTGACACATCAACATCTTACTCTAGCCCACTTGATGACACTACATTTGATGATGAATTGGACACTACTGAGTTCACCTCTGCTGCCTCCTATACATCGCCTGCCGCCACACAGTTCCCCACCTCCATAGATGTTCCCTCTGCTGCCACCAGCACAGCCCCGGCCACCTCAACCCTTCCTTCTTCCTCAGCCACCACCCAGTCTGTCTCCACCACATCTGCTGCCACCAGCACAGCCCCGGCCACCTCAACCCTTTCTTCTTCTTCAGCCACCACCCAGTCTGTCTCCACCACTCTTCCCATGGCCTCCACTCCTGCTGCCACCAGCACTTTATCAGCTTCCTCCACATCTTCTAGTCCTTCACAAGCCTCCATCACATCTCCTGCCCCCAGCTCACCGGTAGCCACTGTGACTACCAAGGAAACAACCACAAATCTTCTTTCCACCACTACGTCTGTGTCCTCTGCTCCTTATTCCAGGACCCTAGAAGACACCACAACTGCTCCCACTGACAGCACACCAGACACACTGGCTACCACAGATGACACAACCTTGGACTCTAGCACATTGGATGACACTACCATTGTCTATTACGAGGACACTAGCACTGCTGCCTCTGTCACCACTTCAGAGCCCGAGCCCACCACTGATGATGCCTCCAGCTCACCCGCTGCCACTGCCACAGCTGCTCCAACCACCACTGCATCTTTGGCCACAACAGCTGCTGAGGCCACTAATACATCTGTTTCTTCCACCACACTTGGAACATCTCCAGCAGCATCCACAAGTACCACGTCTGCAGCCACTAACACCCCTGCCGGGACCACAGAGGGTGCTTCCACATCGACCTCTACCACAACCACATCTGCCTCTGTCTCTGCCTCTACTTCCTCTGGCACCTCCAACACCTCACCTCCTGCCACAACCATTTTTGTCTCATCTACTACAGCCAGGATCTTAACATCTTCTGCTGCCACCAGTACATCATTTGCTACCACGAAAACTTCTGCTCTCTCTTCCACCACTCCGGCTGACACTACCACACCTGTCTCCACCACTCTCCCCACAGCCTCCTCCACATCAGCTACCACAGAACCTGTCACCTCCACAGCTGAGCTCTCCTCGTTCACCAATCCCACAAGTACTTCTGCTCCTCCCAGCTCGGCATCGACTGCCACTACCACAGCTCCTCCCTCCAGCTCATCTGCCGCAGCCGCCAGCACAGCCCCGGCCACCTCAACCCTTTCTTCTTCCTCAGCCACCACGCAGTCTGTCTCCACCACATCTGCTGCCACATCTGTCCCTACCACAGCTACTCCTACAGCCACCACTGCCAAAACAGAGGTAGCCACCACCACCACTAGTCTCTTTTCTACATCGGCTGCCACCACATTTTCCCCCACCACTGAGGAATCTTCCCCAGCATCTACAGATGCTACTGACACCGCCATAGCCACTACGGCCAGTCCTACCACACCGGCCTCCACAGCCGCTGCTGCCACTTCCACAGGTACACAGACTGGCACTACCACAGCTGCGCTCACCGCATCGGCCATGGACAATACCACACCTATAGCCACAGCAACCTCAGCTCTCCTGTCCACCACATCTGTCACCTCAGCCACAGCTTCTGTTAGTTCCTCAGCAGCAGCCCCCACACCTGCTACCACTACAGCTGCAACCACAACAGCCCTCTACACCACTTTAGCCGATGCACCCAGCACACCTGTTTCCAAAGAGGTCACCTCTGACACCCCCACGACTCCAATACCCATCACCATAGTTGATTACTCCACACTTGACGACACTACCCCTCATGACACGACCAACACTGACTTCACAGCTGATGACACTTCAACACCTAGTGATACCACATTTGATGAGAGTGATGCCACCACTGAAGGCAACACAGAGTCACCCACATCAGATGCTTCTACAGATGAAATTTATAGTCAAGCTAGAGAAAAATGATCTTCTAGAGCCTATCTACCATAGCATGAATTACATGGGTGGGACTTCTGAACCAAATATAACCTGAGGCCAAAACCATATACCTACTATGCTTTATTACAAACATGCTAAATTTTTGTGGCTAAAAATATTTTAATTTCTATTTTTAACATAAAAGGAAACTTTAAATAGCATAGGTGTATTTCCTTTCAGTACACAAACTAGAAGTATCATTTCTGTTACCTATGAAATTATAAAGACTTGTCTTTAAGCATCATGATGACTTTTTCTAAAATCTATACCCAAAAGAAAAATTTAAAGAAATTACGCAAAAATGTGTTTGCTTTGGTGAATAAATTATGTATGGCTTCAGGACTGAGATAGAATGAAATCAAATTGTGACCACAGGAATCTCTTTATCCTCCCGTTCAACATCTCTCCCTAAACTTCCCCAACTCTCCATGTCACCCAAAAAATGCACTCTGGACTTGGTGGACTACACGCACACAATATAAATCTTTGGTAAATATGAACAATTAGAAAGTAATCTAAGGTAACCACAAGGAAGACAATTTATGAAGAAAAGTTAACATGCTATTACTTACCATTGGTAGTCACCACTAAGAGAGTCTTAATTAGAAGAATCTTTATCTATTAAAGATCCAATAGCAATTTATAAATGAATCAAAAACATCCGGCATCATTTTTCTGAAAAAGCAATATGACTAGAGGAAACAGAATGCACGCAATCTGAGTTTCCATTCACATGAGACTGGACATAAACTTGCACATGGCTTTTGCCCAGCATTCATTTGTGTAATGAGATTTATATTAACAAAATGTTGTCTAGAAAGGGTAAGTTGGAAGCAATAAAAATTAAACGAAAATGAAAGCTAATGCGAGAAAACTGAAGATACATTTTAGTGACATTTTCATTTTATTTCCAATAATCCTTGGCCTCTGAAAAGATAATTTTTAAAGGACAATTTATATCATTGAGGTGCCCCAGACACAAATTAGTCATTCATGAGACATTACGGAATGAGTAAAAATAACCTTTCACAAAATGATGATATAATATTAAAATAAGTGAATTACATAAAAGAAAAATTAAATGTCTAATATTCTTTACAAATGTGT
Organism: Avahi laniger; assembly: GCA_963575035.1. Taxonomy (NCBI): domain Eukaryota; kingdom Metazoa; phylum Chordata; class Mammalia; order Primates; family Indriidae; genus Avahi; species Avahi laniger. The sequence goes on from CAUYSK010115150.1 coordinate 71,150, forward strand.
TTCTGAGTTTTATGTAAGCTGATTATTTTTAATCAAATCATACTGAGTACTAAAAATGCCTACTATATGCAATCTTTTAAATTACAATAAATACTATATGAAGAGAAAAATCTTTTATCTGCTGGGCAGTTTTGAATTCTTTTCATGGTATTTCCTTAAGGAATTATCAAGTAGAGCATTTATCAAAAACAAATATTCATAAATTCATTTCTGGGGATTATGATTGTATACCTTTCACAGAGCACACATAACAGCAGCAAGCTCTGAAGAATTTACTTCAAAGTTCATATGATTGTTTAAATATAATAAAGATCCTCTTCAATAGTGTGCATTAGCATTACCAAACAGAAGAGACACCTGCCGCTGATGGGAAATATACAACAAAGAATATCTCTTCTTGATTTTTCTCTAGCTTATAAAAGTTTGAAGTGACTTCCTGCTTCTGGGAAATCTGAGAACTCCTTGGTTGCTTTCAATTAAAAAGATGTGTATGGAGTGCAGAGGGAAGATGGGAGAGGGGCAAAAAAGATTTTAAAAAAAGATGTGTGCGGTAAATTAAGATCAATGGTTAGATTTAGGCATACGTAAGAGAAAGCACTCAGATCCACCTCCAATACTATCTTTATATGCCTGTAACTGCTGGACCTAGGCAGATATTTGACTAGACAATATGCCTGGATATGAAGTAACATGTATATGAGACACTTCCCACATTTTCCAGGTAAGAACATAATCAAAAAGCTTTTGAATTTATAAACATGAATATAAACTTCCAAAGATGTAAAGTTGTCACATTCTACCTATAATGCTTAGTTTGATGTTAGATATTTACATGCATGCTCAAAATTATATACTATGTGAAAAAAGATATTAGTTTAAAATAATGTTCGACTCTCACATTTAATGTTCTAAACTCTTCAGATTCATCTGTGATGCATCATGAAATACATCTCATATCATACACACATTATCTAATAGTTTAGTGCTAGTCACCTACCACTAATGTGCCACAGCTCACAGTTGGAAAAACATGGCCTTAAGAATTACATTCAGGTTTGATTCATGAACTCTCCAGTAAGCATGGGTCACAGTTGCAAGAGCCATCACCAAGGGTGTTGGGAATTTAGTTTTCTGGAAACGTGCTTTCCTCCGATGTCACCTCTCCCTTCCCTCCTTGTTCCAGTCTTTTTTTCTTCCCCCAGAAACAGGAGTGTCACTCGGTCCCCATGATGGAGCGCAGTGGCAGGATCATAGCTCACTGCAGCCTGGAACACTGGGCTCAAGTGATGCTCCTGCCTCAGCCTCCCAAGTAGCTGGGACTACAGGTGTACCCCACCACAACTGGCTTTTTTTATTATTATTTTTTGGAAACAGGGTCTCCCTTTGTTGCCCAGGCTGGTCTCCAATTCCTGGCCTCTAGCAATCCTTCAGCCTCAGCCTTCCCTGTTGGTGGGATTAGGCGTGAGTTACTGCACCCAGCTGTTCTAGTCTTTGAGGTTGGATTGGGATGCTGTCAAGGCTCCAGATCTTGGCAAAGCAAACCTGACTCTCCTTTTCTCTGAGATTGATCCAGAACTATAACTATCAAGCTAAATTCGTTCCGGGTTCCAATTTCAACATTCTCTATTATAGATTCTTCAACTACCCTCTGCTCCTGATAGCTTCTTTGTCTCAAATTTTTTTTTTTATTTCAGGGTATTATGAGGGTATAGTGAGAGAGAGAAAAAGAGAGAAAGAATTTAATGAAAAATGGATAATTACATTGTTTAAAAGTACAGTACCTCCCCATAAAATACTTATTAAATTACAAAAGGAAAAAGTATAACTCTACAGTGAAGACGTCCGATAGAAACCACCTTAATCAAGTAGTCAAAGTGAACATCTCCAGTCAAGGTCAAATCAAACCATGTGCCATCTGACACAAGGTAGCAAGAAGAAGCCAGCATCACCTGTGAGGCACTCCTGCCAGAGATGCGTAGCTTGAATCCAATCATGAGGAAACTTCAGAAACCTCAAATCAAGTGACATTCTAGAAAATAACTACCATGTAATTTTTAAATGTCAAGGTCATGAAAGACTGAGGAACTGATCCAGACTGCTGGAGAACAAAGAGACATGTCAACTAGATGCAACCCATGACTGTTTTGCTATAAAGGACATTTTTAGGACAACTTGAGAAATGTGTAGAGGGTCTGAGGATTATATGATAAAAACACTTCAATGTTCATTTCTTGGTTTTGATGGTTATATAAGAGAATGCCCTTGCTAGTAGGAAAAAAAATTAATGTATTCAGCAGTGATGGAATTGTCTGGTTAGCAACTTACTCTCAAATGGTTAAAAGGGAAAAAAGTCATTTGACTATTACATATTTATATATGTGCAACTTTTCTATACATTTGAGATTGTTTCAAAATTTTTTTAAAAATTAAGTTGTGGAATAGTAAATTGTGTCATCCCACTTATATTACATATTTAAAGCCCATGTAAGCATGAATATAAAGGAAAGAATGGATGGTTAAACATCCAACTGTTAACATTGTTTATGTTAAAAACAGATAAAGGAATTATGGAGTGCAGAGAATTAACCTGTTATTAAAACATTTCTGTATTATTTCATTTGCTACAATCAGCATTTATTATACTTTGAAATCCTTTCTTCACCTAACAAATGTTTCCACATAAATAAGACACAGGAGGCTAGTTAAGAAGACAGAGCTGATGCTACATAAGGAAACAGATTACATAACAAAGAAGAAAGTTTATTAAAAATCTACACAAAGAAACAGATTCATAGCCTAGAAAGTAAGGAGAAGGCAGTTGCCCTGAGCCCAGTTTGAAAATCAGTCATAATAATCATGAGATCTTAGCATGAATAGACCTTTTAGAGGCCACCCAAACCACTCTCCTAGGAATTTCTATTGTTATGTTAGTGTGAAGCAGTCTTGTGGTATCAACCTAAATTGTTTCCAAACGGATAGTGTATGATACTTAATTAGGAAGTTCATATTATTATTGGATATCTCAAATTGTTATGAAAGTTCTTTTCACTACTGTACTAAAATGTAATTACTTACACTATGGGACCTTTTTCAGTGCAATTGTGCATTAATATAATTAATTCTAGTCAAATTGTTAACTTCTAACAATTCAATGTGCCTTGTTTGCACTCTAGAAAATCCGTAATATTTGCCTTTTAACCACAGCCCCTAAACTTTTATTTAAGTGGCAGACAACTATGACATTATCTGGAACAAAATCTGATGAGAGGAATATAGTAAATATGGTAAGAGAAAGATAAAATTCTAACTCTTCTCCAAGTACAGGTCCTCCAGGCTCAGCCCTGAATGAGCCAGGAACACGGTTTCCTCATTAGATAATGGCTGCTCGCTTACTGCCTGCTAGAAACTATGCTAAGTGTCAAAGACACAGATAAATCAGAAAAATATGGTCTTGCTTCTTTATAGCTTGTGAGAGAGAGCTATCTTCCAGAGAGATAGCCAAGAACCAAAGAATTATACAAACTTTTAACCACATTTCAATAGTCAATTTAAAACATAATGGTGAACTAACACCTCTTGTATTAACCTGGATGGAACTGGAGACGATTCTTCTAAGTGAAGTATCACAAGAATGGAAAAACAACCACCACATGTACTCACCATCAAATTGGAACCAATCGATCAACACTTAGGTGCACATATGGAAATAACATTCATCAGAAATCGCGCAGGTGGGTGGGGAGGAAGGGATGAGTAAATTCACACCTAACAGGTACAATACACACTATCTGGGGAATGGGCACATTTATAACTTTGACTCAAATGGTACAAAAGCAATTTATGTAACCAAAACTTTCTTACTCCTGTAATATTCTGAAACTAAAAATAAAATAAAGTATTGTGTTAAAATAAGTGATATTAGATAACTCAAAGAATTGCTAAGATTCTAAGAGACTAAGCATCTTGATTATACCCAAAACTATACTGCAGATCTAGTTCTCGTGAGGGCACTTCTTACCTTCAGTAACACCAGGCACCCAAGCTTGAAGCACTTCCACCACCCACATTAGACTCTGGAGGCTGTGATAACGGAGCTGCCAGTGCTTCCTTTGTAAAGTTTTTGCTGCTTTCACCATCCTGGCATCTAGGAAGAATCCATCATGCTTCCTAATTCAAAGTATGAAGTGGGCATTTAGATCTTATTGGGAGAATCTAGGTCACTTATTCACATGCAATCTGTGAAATAGACGGGGAAAGCAAATATTTGGAATTTTCAGTTTTTACCATTGACGTAAGCTTTGTTTCCCATGCAAACTTATGAAGTCCCCCAAACATACAGAGAGGGATCAGATACTGATTTAACTAAAAAGGAAAAATATCCTCTGCAAAATTTCTTATTTTTCTGCCAGATGATTTTTTTTTTAAACAGCTGTTTGTTGTTTTCTTTGTGTGTGCTTTATTGATATGGGTACTGAAAATATTGATGAAACAGAACGAGAGCTATTACTTCTTGGTTACCATTCTAAATCTAAATATGTCCAAGTAATTTTCATTAGTATATCCAACTATTTCTTTCCGTGTGCTTGTGTCTGTGTTTGTGTAGTCAAAAATACAAAATACTGTAATATTTCCAGAAGCTGAATTCCTTAGACTTTCTTTTGACTTCTTTTTAGAAGATATAGGAAGCTCTGTCCCAGTTAGAGTTGTCTGTTCATTGGGTAATTACTTTGTGGCAGATTAATCACTAATCAATGTGCCTTTAACAATTGTGAAGAAAATGTACTAACCTTTTCAAGTTTTTATCCTAAGCTTGGCCTAAGGGCTCAAGTGATTTAGTAACTTATTTAATTTTCTTTTCCTAAGGTTGAAAAATATAAAATTTCTTTGATTTTGTCTTTTATATTCTCTATGTTGCTTCCTTCTCTGATATCTGACAGAATGTCAAATAACTTAAGAAGAAGGCTTACTAAATGTTGTTGCCTTTATGCCCTGCCACCTGGAGGTGATTCTGGTTTTGGTTCAAATCCAGACTTCTGCCAGGATTTGGAAAAGCTCCTATTTGGCCTTGGGTCATACTCAAGCTGCTTGTACTCAAAAGCCTCAGAAAGTTTTGAAAATGAAATAGAGGATTCAGTCAGTGTTAAAGGTCCTCAGTATGTTTCATTGTTGCTTAAGAGAATCCGCTGTCACCGTCTTAATCTATCACCCACAATTTTACTTTTAAGGATGAATATCAAATAGAAACGTGTATATTTATACATAAAATGCATACATAAGAATGTTCATAAAAACACTATTCATAATAACCAGAACTGGAAAGAACCCAGGTGTTCACCAATAGTATAATGGATAAATAAATTAAGTCATAGCTATTAAAATAAAACACTAAACAATAATGAGAATAAATGAACAATTGCTACAACAGCAATATATTAATAAATGAATAATACAAAAGTTTTGTTAAGAAGCAAAAGACAAAGAATATATGTTTAATGATTCCATTTTTAAAGTATTAAAATGGGTAGAATCAATCTATGATAATAGAAATAATGATATTGGTTATCTTTGGGTGAAGAATAGTGACTGGAGAGTAAAACAAGGGGTGATTAATTATTTTCCTGTAAAGTTGTACTTCTCAATGTGGATGCTATTTTCATGGGAATGTTCGCTTTGTACAAAGTTGTTCAGTCAAACACATAACTTTGTATTGTTCCATAAAAATTAAATATATAACTCAGTAAGCTCTAAATCGTTCACATTGATAAACTTAAATATTGCTTTTACTCTCCAAGATGTGGTACTATTCCCTAAATCAGAATAATTTAAAGGTTTCAATTTCTTTAAAGAGTCTTAATATTGGTTCTGATTGCCCTGAGCACCATTACTGGGTTCTATTTATGGGCAATTCATTCCGCTCTCTTACTGGATAGTTATCAAGTAATGAACTGTAAATAAATCATCTGTGAGTGGCATCATTTTGAAATGAAATAATGTACCACAAACAATCAATTTGATTTGATTCTTATAGAAGAGTGAAAGCCATGCTGTCTGAGAAATATTCAATAGTGTAATAATGGAAAAGGTGTACCTTTATTGCACTTGCTCTTAATTCAGATTTTCTATGTTTTCCCATATAAGTGAATAATATTATCATCAGTCTGTGTAAGTATCAGTTGCTAATGTTTTATTTCAATATGAAGAAATACCTAACTCCTAATACGTGTTCTTATATCTGGCACCATCTCAATTATATACCTGTCATAACTCATTGCATTCGATTAACTCCTAGTCTTTCCAACTAGAATGTAACCTCCATCATAAACCAAACACTGTCTTGTTCACTGTTTCATCACCAATATCTTTCTCATTGAATAACACATATCAGATATTTAAAAGATATTTATAGGTGACAAGATGTAGTAACCCAACCTGAGTATTCATGCAGGAACGTCTTTCTGGCTTTTCTTAGAAAATGTGTATGTTCTTCTAAATCCCAAATCTTAATAACAGTTGACAGATTGGGAAATCAAGAAAAATTACGTATAACTTTAATGTGAGAATTAAAACTGTAAATGCAAAGACTTTACTGATTTGAAGGAATCTGCTAATATAATAGCAAGTCAACAGGTACGGTAACAGGAGCATGTAAGGAAGTCTCAATCATGGTTTTTACTTGTAACTGTCACCATGTTTTAAGTGTGACTTTGTGAGCTTATCTGCTGCTAATGGTGAGTCATTCTTGCAAATTATATTCTTATATCTGTCTCTATATCTATCTCTAGCTATCTAACTATAATGTACATATATGTGTATACAGCTGACCTTTTAGCAACACAAGTTTGAACTGCACAGGTCTGCTTATTTTCAGATCTTTTTCAAGCAAATGCAGATTGAAAATATGGTATTCATAGATTGTGAAACACATGTATAGGGAGGGCTGTGCAGTTCCATAAGGCCAACTGTGGAGCTTGAGTATGTGCGATTTTGGTATACTGGTGTGTGTGTTGGGGGGATGTTCTGGAACTAATCCTCCACATATAGCAAGGAACAGCTGTGTACAAATATTGTACTTTGTGCAAATCTTATGAATGATGTTCCAAGAAATAACAAGTTTAGAATGCTAAATAAGTACTTAAATTGGCAATTTTGACACATGATTCTGTATCTCACTTTTACTTTGCTAAGAGATTAGACTGTTATATTATTTGAAGACTTCCCAATAATGTTCACTGATGTTTTCCAATATTTGAATTTTTTCTATAGGTTGTAATTGTAAGTACAACTAAAATGCTACTGAAATAGTAAATAAAACACTCTTAAACTATTATTAAAATACTAAATACTATTGTTCCTTTTATAACTATTCCAGAAATGTAAAAAAAAGTCAAGATCAGGAATTCTTAAGAATTTCTGGGATTTTCCATTCTTTGTGTTCAAATTCTGAAGATAAATATTTAATGGACAATTGGAAACCATAAATCCGACTAGGTACTTAATCCTAAGATGCTTTATCTACTGGTAAAGAAAACTCTATATATAAAATAAAATTTATCTACAAGACAGTATATATTAAGTGTCTTTAGCAGCAGAACTTTGACTATAAGATTATTAAAGGAAGATTTCAGAAGGGTAAAGGAAGAGTTGGCTACGTGGAAGAAAAGGTATTTGGTATTTTAAGTCTAAATTGCACTTAAGTAAGTGGGCAAGAAAGGAAATGAAGGGAGTAATTTTAGAGAAGAGAAAGGGAATAATCAAAGCATATAGGAAAATAACTTTTATGGCTAAATCACAGAAAAAGTTTTTCTTTTTCAAAGAATGCGAGCTTATGTTATACAAAATAGTAAAAACCTTGGTTAAATAGGTAAAACATGAGTTGTGTTGATACTTGAACAGTTGTTGAACAATAATGCTTGAACAGTGTCAAAATTGGTTGGGATTTACCATTAACATCTTATCAAAAGATGTTTAATATAGTTCCTGCCTCATGTTCATTTTAGGCCTGACATGAGTTATTTGAAACCCAGCTGTTTCCCATAGCCTTTGGCCAAGTTAAAACTTCTTCCTGTAAGGTTGTTTGTGATATAGCCCACTGGTTCCTCATCTCACTGACCCAAAACTCAACACACCCACTCTCAACTTAACCATGATAAAACCTAATGGTTGACCTAGAGTCATGTAAATAAGTCCCCTCTGCTTTTTTTAAACTAGTCAATCCACAAACCCAATGAGGAAGCCCAAGGGAGAATGTCCATGTACCTTAATAAAGACATCATCCTACATGTCCTCTCTCAATGCCCATGTGCTGGTTGAGCTCCTTGTTGCCTCTGACTTCCTGTCGGCCTGCTACCTGCACTCCTCACCTTTCTGGGCCTGGGAGTAATAAATTTTTTTGCTTTATGCATTTTGGTTTCCCTTTCTTATTGTGTCTCACCTTGCACATACCTGAATTTAACTTTCCCGTAGGTCAGGGCTCTCCTAGAATTTACCTTTTTTAGAAGAGGGCAACCTCAAAACCAAATAAGAAAGAAATCACACAGATACTAGAGTTTTGACCAAAGTGTAGGAACATTATTTGTGTAAGGCACGGATCGAAGCTGTGTATAAATGAGACCAATATTGATTTTAATTAAAAATAGTTTTCATTCATATTTTGAATAAATGTATTGAAGCATAATTAATGCCATTATTAATATTTAAGAGCTCTTAAAAGATGAAATCTATAATATAGCACATGTCATTATTCAAAATGTAAAGATTTTCAGGTTAGAATGATTCAAAAGCAATATAAATATATTTGACAAATATGTATTTGTTCATTTACTAATATATCCATCAAATATTTAATGGTTCACTCTTATTTTCCAAATACTTAGACATGCTTGAATCATTTTTAAACTACTTAGAGTCCCTAAATAGAATCTCCACAGTGGGAGAACATCTAGAATTTTTCAGGAGTAATATGGAGGCCAGTGTGGTTAGGACAGATCATGGCTGGCTGCTGATAGGCAGAGAGGTGATCTAAGCAGTAAGGGTGGGCTGCTGGGTGGGTGGCTTGCAGGTTGAGTAGAGCCTTGAAGGCTTTTGGAAGGACTTTGCTTTTACTGAATGAAATGGAGAACCACTATAGAGTCTTAAAGACAAAGGTGACATGATCTACGTTTTTAAAAGATATCTAACTAGTTTGAGAATAGATTACAGGAAGAAAAAAATAAAAAAATAAATCAGGAGACCAGATAAAAAGCTTTTGCAAATAATTCAGGAAAGAAATTAAAGTGGAAAACTGAAGTGGAAATTGGTGATAAGTAGTCTGAGTCTGAATATTCTTGAGAAAAGCCAACCAGATTTCCTGACACATTAAATATGAGTGATAAGAAAAGTAAGCATTTAAAATAGCTGCAAGTTTGGAGGGAAATAAAGTTGTGATCACTGTCATTAAGGTTAGTCTGAATAAAGCAAGAATTTGAGGGGACAATCTACAGTTTAGTTTGCAAATATAAGTTTGGGATATCCATTAAACAAAAAGGTATGTTTTACTTACCAAAGCTATGGTTTACTTACTAAACCATGGCTTTAAATCACTGTGATTTCCTTGAAAGATTACATATATTTTAGCATTTACCTTTGTTCTGTTGAAAAAGCTGGCAGTAAAAATGATTTATGATCAGATTTGGAGTTTTCGAAAATCCCACAGCACAAATGTTGCATTTGGAAAGCTTATGAAGTCACTGTTCAATTGATTTTTAAGAATTTTTTTTTTGATAAATTTAGCAGCTACAAAATATTACAGTACCATACATTTTCATTTTTTAAAAACTAGACCCAAATGTCTAGTGTAAAATAATACTTACAGAGTTCAAAAATGACTAATTATGTGGTGGAAATAAATAATAATTTAAAAATTAATATTTTTCTATTTTCAAAGCTTTTCTTCATTTCCTTATTCTCTTCAATTCTTCTGACTCCTTTTTCTCTTATCCTGCTTCTCTCTTATTTTCCTTTTAATGATATTTTATTGAATTGAATATTTACTATATTCCAGGTACCACAAAAGGCATTTTTTAAAAATACAAAAGTAAATATGCTGCAGATGTGTTTAAATAATAAAAGACATGGTAGAGGATATACACATGGATTTTGCTATGTATAACACAATGTTGAAGATGTTAAGTAGAATGACAAAGATGTAGACAAATTTTTAAAAATTCATTGTCTAATTTTTTCCTTATGTTTCATCTTATACAAATAAGCTTTATGCATATCATTAAATGAACTCATATTTATGAGGTATAAGAACAAAAATTTAGACTTTCTTAACATTTTCTGTGACTTCAAGCATTCAACAATAAAGAAGAAATAAAGTATAAAGGCAATGGAAATTTTTATCTATATAAATATTAAATGTATGTCATGTTTACTTGAGTCTCAAAAAAATTCTATAGAGATACACAATTTCATTTGCACAAATAACCCTTGGCAATTATTCCACAAGACCCCTTAAAATTTCTTCTAATACTATTGGCTGATTGTCACATAAAACTGCGGTGCTGAGCTCTCAGTTTTATTTACCATCTACTTACAGAATTACTAAATTCAGACTCTGAATTTATCTGTGTGACTCTGAGAAGACAGGATAAACAAAATACAGAGACATGCCATTAGCTTGAATAAAACATATCTGCACTGAGAAGGCTTATTTATCTTCACTAAACATAATGATTTCCTAGGCTGAAGAAGAAGATATAAACTAATGAGTATGGTTGTGTTTTTACACAGTAGCTGAAGAAATGGACCAGAATTTTAAAGATAACAAATTCAGCTAATTTGAGAAGTTTACTGAATTAAATTTATTTGAAAAGTTTGGTATGGTTTCTTATAATAGCATAAGTATGATATTAAAATGATATAGATATCCTGGAAATTTAGAAATGAAACACTGGCATCTCAGCCACTACTAGAGGCCTTGTTGGTACTCTGGCATTGAGAATATGGCCTTCCTCAGCCTGGACTCTGGGAAAGTATGACATTCTACATGACCAATTTGAGGAAATAATTAATTCCAGAGACTTTGACCAACCTATAGGTATATCCCATTCTCTTAAAAGAGATACTATAGCTTCAAAGCATTAGTAAGATGTTTATGGACACATGAATATGCATCTGCTGATAGGTATGAGATTTTCTAAGGAAGCAGTTGGTGTGAAAGTGAAGAATAAAGATCTGAAAGCTCTCACATATCAGACCAACTGTGATCTCTTCTTACTTCAATATGCTTTATGAATAGTCCATTCATACCTGAGCATGGTTTTAGTTTCTCTGGGGGCTCTAGAACTTAGCTCTCTGATCATGAACTAGGAGTTAGTCTGGGTCGATTCTTGGATCCTTTTACTTCATGAAAGATGTTTATTCCTGTTCATTTTGGCCATTTTTTCCATCATATAGCATAAAACCTGCTTTGTATTATTAGGTTTTACCCAAGATAGGCTTCTGGTTTCAGCTCTTTTTCTGATATAGCTATACTTACTCCCATGGCAAATGCCATGGCTACTTCAGGAAACAAATCCATCCAAACTTTTGGCATAATCTTTTCCACTTTGAGTGTTTTCAGTGATGCTTATCTTAAAACTATCTGACACACTAAGAAAAATGAACTCATGTTTTTTGTCTCAGACTCACTCTGATGATAATCAGCACCCTCAATATTCTCATGCTACTTTCTCTAAAAGAATACTCAAAATTTTGGAGATGTAGAAAGTCCTTGAAGGGGCTCTCTGATAAACTGACTCCTGAAAGTGAATCTAATTTTCTCCAAATTTTGTCCTGGTTTTCTTCATAAAAATAATAAATATTTCTGAAGTTGACAGTTGTATTTAATGATATGCATGCTTGAATTTATGTGGGTAATAAGACAATGCTCACCAATATATGTTTCTCCCCTTCTTTGTATGTTTAGTGCTCATCAGTGTTTCAAAGATCCCATACGTTTACATTATGGACATAATACTATGTTCTAACCAAGATCATGTGCACAAAAGTAATATACACTACTTCGAAACCTAACCTATAAAAATTCTATGTATTCTATTCTTTTTCCATTGCATGGTAATTGTGGAGAAAACATCCAGAAAATCATAGTGTACAATATAAAATCACCACGATTCCTAAGTTATTCTGTGAAATGTAGCACTCCTGCTTCATCTAATTTACACTTTTGAGAATTTGCTTTACCAAGAGAAACCATATTTGGATGCAACAGATATGACTGAATAATACAAAATCTGAAATTTTTGGTTTTTCAGCTGGATGCTAAGATTAGATGGTATCTGGGATTGTCTCCTTTGGAGAGGACGTTCTATGTGTGGAAACAAAGGACCAAAAGAAAGATGTAAGCACTAAATGAAATTGTTGAGTTAAGTCATTGAGATTTTGGGATTCTTTGTTATAACAGAATATTTTAAAAATACTAAAATTGGAATTTTGAAGTAAAATAAATAAAAATATATAATTGGCATAATTCTCTAAAAATGAGCAATAAAGAGATATTGGAGAGTGAAAATATAGTGGTACATATTATACAATACCAAAACCATTGGTAAAAATGTTGACTATATTAACTCTGAGGTCAATGTATATAGCTATTGAGCCAATGTTTTTAGAGGAATTGGTTGGGGAAAAAAGTGTTAGTGTGTATTGATATTGGCTGTATTTAGCACAGTATTTCAACAAGGGATGAGAATAGATGAGAATTAGAAATTGAATTGCTTGAAATCAAAAATAAAAAGATATAGAATTCATAAACTCATGGCCTAATGGGTTGAAAACCCACCTGCTTCTAGATGTCATACAGTAGGAATTAGGAAGGAGAGCTATTTTTACCACTGAAGGTCCATTAATATTTAGCTTTGGGTCAAAGGTCAAATAAAAGGTTGCTTTCTCTTGTTCACACCTGAAAACCTCAATGTTGCCTACAGTAAGATGAGAAGGAGAAGCATGGAAGCACAAAAACAAATATAAAGAAGATTTAAAACTTGTGTCTAAAAAGAAATTTGGATATATCACTGGTCATGAAATGGCTGAGCCATTATTTGGCTGAGACAAGTAACTCAGAAGTATGTGAAGATTTGGGGAAACTATATTGATCGAGGTTCTCTGATCTCAGATTTAAAATGCTTTTGAATTTTCTAGCTATAAAAGAGCTTTCAGAACTCCAAACTTGCTCCAACAGAAGTTAGTCATAAAAACTTGTACATCTACCAAACAAAGTATGCTCCTCAGTCTACTTTTTAATTATGCCTGAGAGTATCTTATTCCTAATTCATTCTGAAATTTTAATGTGGGGTTAGGGGATGTGATCAGATAACTGAGGTTTTAGACCTTAAATTACTGGACAAAGAGAAGCCACATCTGATCACAAAAGATATAATTGAGAGGTAGCACAGAACTTAAAGTTTCTGGTCTTTCAGCTGATGCAAAGACTAGATGAAATTTGGTGTTGTTTCCTTTGTGAAGAGAACATGGTGTAATACGTGTGGAAATAAAGAGATAAAAAATATGTATTGATCAGAATGGCAGAATGAGGACGAGAAAGTGTTTACTATTTTTTTTCTTTTTTTCTTTTTAGACACATAAAAAAAGACACTTCCTAGCTCATTTTCAGTTAGGTTGAAGCAATGTGCCTGAGTTCTGGTCAGTGGAATATGAATAGAAGTGAGGCATGGCATATGTAGGTCAGACACAAGAAAATATATCAGATACTATCCATATTCTATCTCAAAAATTGGAGGGTCAAGGTTAGGGTGGAAGAAGGTGGTACCACATGATAGAATGAGCTTGAACAGAGCCTTCTTCTCTTCTCCCACTTTCCACTATTCAACTCAGACTGAAATGTGACATGAGAAACAAAGAGAGAGAGAGAGAGAGAAGCCTTTGCTGTGTCAAGTCATTGATATTTGAAGTTTGCTTTCTACTTGGTTAAAATATCCTATCAAACACACATACACACACAGAGCAGATTGAAAGTGGAACTGGCTGAAACATCTGAAACACGTAGTTATGGTTTGTATTATATAAAGAACTACTCCAAGAAATGAGTTAGAAAACTCATATATTTGTCAGCTGGAAAAGAAAAGACCAAACATGCAGAAGGGAATTAATTAGGAATGGATGGTATATTATGATGCTGGAGGAAGAGACACAGTCTAATCATGAGCAAGAAAAATATGGAAAAATTCTAGGCTAAACTTTTGAAATTCATATGGTAATACTGAATATTCAATGAGGAATTAGAATCCAGTTAGAGTGTTCTTAGAAAGAAATTCTTTCTAAACCAAGGAAAAAGGTGAGTGGAGACAGATCATATTATATAAAACAAATCTATAATGTGGTTACTGTCATAATCAGGGTTAACCTAAAATGCTACCTCCTAGCAATCCTAGGTACCCAAAACACAAGGGCAAAAATGCCCAAGAAGTAGCATAGAGAGTGGCAGGTAAATGTGAATGGCCATCACTGCATAGGGTTGTGGAAATGTCTGACATCTGGGGAGTAGCCCAGATCTTTGTCCAAACCACGATTGCATCCATGGTAGACTGAAAGATGGGAATGTAAGGGGGGTGAGAGCCTGACACCTGGGGGCTCCTCAGGTGCTGCTGAAGTGGCGGAGCCTAGACAAGAAGAAGGGCTTATGTGTGGAGAGATTTTATTTTAATTGTTCACTGCTTTTCTTTCACTGTTGATCCTTCTATGCAAAATAATTGGACAGAGACTGTATCTCTGTTATCTGAAATTGTGTTTGGCATATGGAAGATACTCAATGAATATTTATACAATAAAAAATAAATATTTTCTATTGCTATATCTTAGCCTCTTAAAATACACATGTCTTTTTTAGGGGGGAGGAGTGGATGAGTGCCTCAATGTTAAGAAACAACAGAAATAGAATAATTTTTTCAGGATTAGAATCTGATATAATTGATATAATCTATGTAGAACTATGATCATATTATTATTACTATGAAAAATCCCGAGCTACTCTAGTTTCATCCTTTCACTTTTGCCATGTTATTTAGGTAAGAAATTAAGTCAAGTATCTTATTTCAGAATTACATTTAGATGCATTGTTGTCCTATAAGTCCCTAAAGAATTAAGTTTGTCACTTTAGCCTGAGTTTTAAAAATAATTTATTGAGCCTTTCTCTAGTGTTTGATCACCACTAATTGTTTTCTGAAGGTCCTCACTACCAGAGTTCTATGTAGCTTGCCCTCCTTTCCCCCTTACCCATATTGGTTCTTTTCCTTTCTTAAAATAATAAAAAAAAATGACAAAAGGGCAACTATGTCCACAACTGCTTGAATGTCAGGGCTTCTGATGATCAAAGCGTTGTGGATGTGGTGATACATCTGCTATTGCCTTTCTTGTTATTAATGGGATTCTAATTAGACCCATCAGTTTTAATTAGTATGCTGTCACGTAGCAATCTAATAAAATACTGTGCTGAGGAAAATTGATCTGGGCTTGATGCTAATTACTCCTTTAGACTCTAAGCTTTATAAACCTAAGAATTGATGGCTTCCAGGCCACCTACATCCTGTCTCCCTTCCTGTGTCATGTCTTGCTTCTTACTTATACTCTTCTATTTAAGTTATCTCCTTAAATCATATCGTGTCCTCATCCTCAATTCATATTGTGTTCCCATTCTCAATTTATTTTAACCACACTTTGGTGTTTGGTGTAACCTGGAAGAATAGGGCTTTATCAGTTGCCAGAAAAAACATTCTTCAGTTAATTTTTTCCTTTAGAGTCTACCAAATCATAGTCCCATAATCCTAAAGGCTGGCTCAGAACTTAGGCTGAAAGGGCTTAGACCCAGGTCAGCCTCCACATAAATCAAAGTCTGAGAAAGCTGAGGCTGTGGCTGGAATCAGAGATTTGTAGACAGTAACATTAACATTATAAAAGAAATACCTGAGCAATTTTCACAAGAGATTTATTTACCTCTGTTTTCTAAAAGCAGTATTGTGGCATTTCGAAGGTTAAACAAACAAGTATTTCCAAATATCAGATGATTGATTGATGTATCTTCCACTGCTATTTAAATTTCTTTAAAAACAGAATAATTTGTGATAACCGATACTTTCTTTTAGTCATAAGGTAGTTAGAATACAAATTGAGAAGACTGACAAATTTTAAGATTCATTTTTAGTCCATTAACTGTACATCTATGCTTTTTATAAAATTGTTATTAGAAACAAAATTTAAACATATTTTCATGCATAAAACTGACTTTAATTGCACTTTGTTCTTCCTTTCTTTTAAACTTAATTTTAATGATGTTTTAAATCCAAGGGCATTTAGGAATTAATTCAAAGCAAAAGATTTCTTAATCTCTGTAAAAAAATTTTTATTACATTAGCATAACTGTTGCTTGAGACATTGATGAACTTCATTAACTGTCTAAATTTGTTTCTGTGTATGATTCTCAGTGGTAGCTATAGATCTAGGTATTTTCAGATGAAGTCGGTATTTTGACTATATAGATTAGTTTATGGAGCACTAAAAGTTCCTGAAATCCCTATAAAAATGTCCAAGAAGAATATTGGGAGTGTATTAATAATTTTATGTTAATTTGAAGTTTGCATCTAAGAATTTGATCAACTTTAACTTGTGGTTGAGGTAAAAAGGAAATTGAAATGCTGTTGAATCACTGATCTACGTCTTAGATCAGAGCTTCTCATGGTGTAGTCTGGTACAGCAGCCAACGCCTTAACTATCTGTTACTTATGCACAATGAGACAGAAGCTCATGCCAATATGAAAATCACCTAAGTATTAGGCATAATGTTTAGATTAGCTAATATTTATTTTTCATAACAAGACTTTATCAATGAAGAAGGCAGCAAATTGAATCATATTCTGGTGTAAGCTTTTTATTTCATTATGTACTGTCACTCTGAATAGCCCTGTTACAGACAGTGTCATATTGAAAATATAAAAAGATGTTTCCTAGATGATAAATATGTCCACAAATAATAGAATAATGATGGGCAAGCTTCGATTATCCTACCTTTACCTGGAAGTGTCACTATGTTCAAAACAATAATGTGATATATTCTTACGAACCTATCTGGAATTTCACTATGGAAATGCAGAAGAAGCATTATCTAGGAAGATAACTCTTTATTCCACCCTATTCTGCCAAGAATAACTGATTGGTAATTTGAAAGTAATTAAAAATTGGAAAAAAAAGACTTTTTCATGATAAAGTCTGTAAACAAGCATAAAGGAAATTCTAACTATACTTAGAGACATTAACTAAAATTTGAGAAAATATTAAGAAAAAAAAGTAAGATGAAAGATGTGTCAAAGTCTTCAGTCATAGTCTGCAAGAGATTCTAGGAAGGGTTCCAGACACTCAAGCATGAGAAGTCTACTCCAAACTCTTTGAGGATAAGTTCTCTCTCTTGCCCACTGATGAATTCCTTGTTGCCATACCTAGCTCTGCCTGTGCTTATTTCTCTTTGTGTAAGGAGCTAGTGGTAGAAGCTGAAAAGCACTAAAGAGCATGACCTATATCTCTTGGGACTTTATAGGTCAAATTCTAGTGTGAAGCCTACACTTGGGGAAGCGTAAATGTAAGAAATGATAACTAATTGGCTGCCCTGCGTATGGATCAGGGAAAGGGGAACATGTTGTGAATGTTCTGTCCTCTCAGGATTTTTCAAATAAGTGAGAGTGTTTCACATAGTCCAGATATGGGTCATTTGGGAAAATAATCAGCTTTGATTTGTATTAAAGTAGCTTTGATCAAGAGGTCCAATCAGAAGCACAATGGAATCCCAACTCTCTCTGAGCCTGTGGTGTAAGCTGCAGAAAACCAGGGCTGAGGAAAGTGTTGCACATTTTCAGTCTGAGTAAAGGTCTGAATTAGGGGATTGTAGATAAGAGATCCCTGGGTGATAAAAAAGGGACTTATCTACTGCCATGAAAGCAGACAATCAGCTCTGAATGTCCAGAAAGCTATGGAAGAATCAATAGCCTGGCCAGAGAAAATTTAGTACTGGGCAAATATGACTGACCTCCCGTAACCTTCAAATTTGTCTTCTCACCCAACTTTTCTCCAACTTTAGAAAACTGAAAAGACAGCCTAGTAATCATGTGATATGGGGAGGAAGAAGCTAAAGGTGAGGAGTACATCCCATTGCACCCCTTTTCTCACTGTAAACTTCCTAAGCCTGAAGCTGTAAGGAACCAAGGAAAAGGAGAATGTTAAACATTATACAAATTTTGATGTATTATATGTGATTGGACATTTTGATTACTGCAATGAGACTGCATGGCTTGAGGTAACCAGAGGGTATTCTACTGTCTTAGTGTGACTGAGAAATGACATAAAATGTGCCTCAGATTTCATAGAGAGATAGAAAAATAGCTATTAATAATTCCACAGCATGAGTGTGAATGAGTAGTAGGGAAGAGAAATAAATTTTTGTTCAATTTCACGTCCTGTGAATCCTGCCTATTCAATATACTGGTCGCACAGTTGTTCAGGAAGTTTACTGTCATTCCCAGAGAACAACTCATGCCAAACTAATCTAAATTGCATTCATGCAAAAACCATATTGGATTCAATTTTTTTATAGATAGTGAAGATAAAGTAGTGAAAAGAGAGAGAAAATGTCTTACATCCATGAAGCTTATTGTCTTAATTTGATTTGTTAAAACAGAATACCATAGATTTAGTGGATTATAAACAATATAATTTTTTTTCTCACAATTCTAGATGCCAGAAATCCAAGATCAGGGTGCCAGCATGATTGGGGTATGATGAGGGATTTCTTCTGGGTTGCAGAGCACTGACTTCTTGTATCCTCACATGGCAGAAAGAGAATAAGGTATAGCTCAGTGGCCTTTCTTGTAAGGGCACTAATCCCATTCATAAAGGGTCTCTCCTCATGATCTAATTAGCTCCCCCATACTCCATCTTCCAATATTTCACCAACCTATGATAGATATTTAGCCTTAGAGAGAAAAAAGTTTTCAAATCACTGAAACTTTTAATTTGTTTTTGTTCATTATTGATTGTTATTGGAGCATAACCTCTTATGGAAGTCATCAGGTTGTGCAAAGGGATTGGCTTTCATCTTAACTGAGAATAATGTCCACTGGAAAAATTTTAGCAAAATCGACATTATTTAGTTTTAAATTACAAAATATACTGTTGGCTATTATGGAAGGTGTATTTAAAATAAGCAAAAATAATAGAGAAAATACTTATAAAAACAGTAAGGGGGCTAATCAGTAATCCAAGGAATAGTGTTTCTGATACCAAAATAAAGATGTAAGATGGTAGTTATGGAGAAAAGTAGAGAGAAGATGGAGAAAATTGTAGATATTCATGATATATTCTATCAATAAAACCAAAATAACTTATTGGAGTGGAAAAAGTGAAGGAGTTATCTCCAACTCTTTGCCTGAGAAAGTAGATAAATGATGGATTGCATGAATAAGAAAGAATAGGTAAGAAGTGAGTTGAGGGAGAGATTGAGAATTGTAATGTACTTTTGATACATTTAGTTTCAAATGTATTTTTTCCTTATTTTTGTATGTGTTTATTTCTGTGTATTATTTTATTTTCTTCTCTTCTTTCTCTTGTAATTTTATATGAGTTTATTGTTGGTTAAATATCACATTATTATTAATTGTGATTAATTTTGAGCAGTAAATAGTATAGCCAGCAATTAAAACAATGACTTTCAGGACTGTATTTCCTCACCTAGGAGAGAATGTGAGAGCTTGGACAGTTGTATATAGGTTAGCTGCTTCTTGTACAATAAAAACATAACTGGTTTGTTTTTGTATGATAGTCCATTATAAGTAGAAGTGTACTTATGTATGTTGAGTAGCTGAAAATGCAGGTGATTAATTTATTGTCTCTCAGCTCCAAACCTATTTGACTTTATCTGACTTGTGATACTGGAATCAGCTTCTATAGACGATATTTCTCCTGTCCCAGCTGGTTTGACTTTAGACTCTTCCCATAGCAGATTCTAAAAGGACACTCTAGAAGGCTTGAAGAGGAAGAATGTGTTATCCTATTCTTCTGTGTGGTAGCATGAAGATCTATATGCAGGGATTCTGACAGCCTTCATGATCATGGTAGGATGCTCTTGAGGATTGGCTGATGGGTCCTATAGGCAGTTTTTTCATCTCCACATTGGTAGAAGCTCTTGACCCTCATGGCTCAGTAGGCAACACATAATATCCATTTTTTTTGTCATCACAGCAGTGGAAAAGCTATTCCTGTGAAACACTTAATTTGATATCAAATGAAGATATCAACTAGAAACTTTGTTTTGGAATATAAAGTTTAGTCATGATTGAGAGGATAAATTGAGAATTATCAGAACATAGAATGTATAGCCTTGGGAATTAATGAGTCACCAAGAGAAGGCCACAGATAAAGGGTTAGGACTAATTTTTGGCTAAAATCTAGAAGCTGGATAGAAGAGAAGACAATTAGAAAATTGGAAAGGAGTGGTCAAAGAAATAGGAAAAAAACACAAATGAATGATATATTATGGACATTTAAGAAAAGCTTTTCAAGGAGGGAATGTTCAACTGTGTTGAAAGCAGATGAGGAATGAAACATGAGGGATGGGAAATTATCACAGTATTTGGCACCATTCTTGCATCTATAATCTAAACAATTGCTTTGAGGGAAGGACCAAAATGACAGAGTAGAAGCAGTTCATACGTGCTGCTTTCAAGGAGAGGATGGAAAATTGCAAGTAGATGTCCACCTACAGATGAACCTTCTTGAGTAGACCATTATGAATCATCAAAAAGTAACAGGAGACAGCACAAAGGGGATGGCAATGGGGAGATCTACTTGCCAAGATCAGAAGGTACCTAAAGGGAGACTCCTACATGTGGTAAAGGGATAAAGGAGAGAACTCTAAAGCCCCACTCTGTATGGACACGTGACTCAAGCTGTGAGGGAGCCCCCACCACTGCAGGCCTCTGTATTGATCTGAGAACTGCTTGAAGACTGTGCAGAAGCATTAAACTGCAGAGCAGGCTCAGCAGGAACTGGCTGGCTTCTGTTCTCAGTTTGCTGCAACTGACACCATTCTAAGCTCTCTGGTCTGGAGTGCCTGGACTACATCGGCTTCGCTGCAACCACCTCCACATCACCCCTGCCAAACCAGGGAGGGAGCAGGGTGAGCAGATACTCTCACGCCCCGTGACTGGGAGCTGAGTGGCCACTCCACCAGAAAATTCAAACGGAGAGGGTGCCAGTGCCATTTGGAGCTCCCACAGAAACAGCCTCAGCGGGACCTGCACGGGGAGAGAGCCCCAGCCATCTGGCAGCCCAGCCCCTGAAGCACCATGAGCTGCCCGGCAGAACACGCCCTCAGCCCAAGCACTGCCCAGTGAGCCATGCCCCCGTGGACCTGTGTGCTGCGCAGAGGTCCACAACACCACGACACCATGTGGTAACACCCCTGTGGTCCAGTGCTCCACCGTGAACTCCGCCGCTTCCCCCACTGGCATGCTGTTATTACACCCGGACCTGGGTGGAGCAAATGTCTGCAGCCCTGATACCCACGACAACCATCCAGATAGCATCACTCAGCAGCCACTGCCACCTCTATGGAGAGACTTGGGCAAAGCAATCTCCTGCAATGCTTGCCTTCATGGAGAGGGACTCACACAGTCCTGTGCCTGAGCTTTCTGCAGTGGCCTTGGGAACAACTCGCCAATCTACACAGTTCCCCCAGCACTGACTTTGATGGGATAACTACAAGGGAATGAAATAATATCGAAGAGCTACATTATAGGAACTGAGTGCATTTGCCCCTCTCCTGCTGCATCAATCTTCTGGAATAAGATACAAATGTGCCATCTAGGGAACTTTCCTTCTTATCACTAAATAGGACAGTTCCAAAAAAAGAACAAGTACACCACAAACTCATCTTCCTGAACTGAGAGAAGAGGTCTCAGATGAAATGAAAACTAGGAAAAGAACTCAGGCAACATGAAGAAACGAGCTGATTGAACACCCCCAAAAGATTGCAGAGACCTACAGCAACAGACAACAATGGAAAAGAAATTGTCAGAATGTCAATAATAGAATCCAGAATATGGATGGTAAATAAGATGAGTGATATTGAAGAGAAAGTTGAAAGCTAACACAAAGAAACCATAACGATAACAATAATAATAATTATTATTATATAGGACATGAATAAAAAAATGAAAAAGTTGCTAAAGAAATAGACAAAATAGAAAATAGACAAAATAGGAAGGGATAACTTGAGAAATGAAAAAGTCATTTAGGAAATTTCAAAATACAGCAGAAAGCTTCGACCATAAGCTGAAACAAGTAGAAGAAAGAATTTCAGAGCTCAAAGACAAGGCTTATGAACTAACTTAGTCAAAGATGTAGAAAAAAGAGTAAAGAAGAATGAACAATCACTCAGAGAAATCTGGGGCTGTATAAAGTGAGCCAATATAAAAATGATAGATATCCTAGAGGGAGAAGAAGAAAAAGCAAAAAGCATGGAAACCTTATTATTGAGGAATTACTGGGGAAAACTTCCGTGGTATCATCAGAGATTCAGATATCCAGACAGAAGATGGTGATTGAACACTGGGAAGATTCATAGCAAATAGGACATCTCTAAGTCACATAGTCAAAAGAAAGAACAAAATTCTTCAGCTTCATGATGAAAGCAACAAGTAACCTACAAATGAAAACCCATCAGGCTAACAGTAGACTTTTTAGCAGAGACCTAGCAGGTCAGAAGGATTGAGGCCCCATTTGTAGTCTTTGTAAAGAGAACAACAGCCAGCCAAGCATTTCGTATGCTGCAAAATTAAGTTTCATAAATGATGGAAAAATAAACACTTTTCTAGACAAGCAAACACTAAGGGAATTTGTCACTACTAGACCTGCCTATAAGAAATGCTTAAATGTCCACTATGCATGGAACAGCACAATAAGTACCCACCAGTGTAAAATCACCCACAGGTTAAAGCTCACAGCTTTTATAAAACAGTAGCATAAGAATAAAAGCAAAACAAGGTATCATTCAACATGATGAACAGAACAGTATCCCACATAACACTACTAACACTAAAAATGAACAGTCTTAATGCTTCAGTTAAAAGATACAGACTGGCTCAATGGATGAAAAATCATAGACCAAGTATATGCTGTCTCTAAGAAATCCATCTAACTCACAAGGACTCACACAGACTCAAGGTAAAGGGATAGAAAAAACTATTCCACACAAATGAAAACCAAAAATGAGCAGGTATAGCTATTCTCGTATCAGAATGAAATTGACTTTAAATCAACAATGGTTAAAAAAAAGATAGAGATGGTCACTATATAATGATAAGGGAGCAATTCAGCAAGAAGACTTAACAATCCTAAAAGTTTATGCACCTAGCACAGGAGCTCTCAAATTCATAAAATAAATTTTACTAGATCTAAGCAAAGAAATAAACAGTAGTATCATAATCACTGTGGACTTTAATATCCCTCTGACAAAACTAGACAAATTATTGAAGCAGAAAACCAGCAAAGAAATGCAGGACTTAAATGGAGCTCTAGAACAAATGGACCTAACAGACATTTACAGAACACTCTAGCTAAAAACTTACAATCTTCTCATGAGCACAGAGGTTATTTTCCAAGACTGATCATATCTTAGGCCACAAAACACGTCTCAGCAAATTCAAGAAAATCAAAATCATACCATGTATCTTCTCAGACCATAGTGTAGTAAAACTAGTAATCAATTCAAAGAAAAAACATTCAAATCCACACAAAGTCATCGAAATTAGACAACCTGCTACTGCTGAATGATCCTTGGGTCAATGATGAAATTAAGATGGAAATCAAGGTTCTTCAAACCGAATGATAAAGAGGACACAAGTTTTAATATCTACTGGATACAGTAAAAGTCATCCTAATGGGAAAGTTCATGGTCTTAAATGCTTACATCAAGAACACAGATAGATCACAAATTACCAACCTGATATCACCTTTCAAGGAACTAGAGAAGAAGAACAAATCGAACCCAAAGCCAGCAAAAGAAAAGAAATAACAAATCTCAGAGCAGAACTAAACAAAATAGATACCAAAATAGCAATACAAAGGATGAATGAAACAAAAATTTGATTCTCTGACAAGATAAATAAAATCAATAGACCACTGGCCAGATTAACCAAAATGGAAAAGGACTCAAATAACCTCAATCAGAAATGAAAAAGGACACATTACAAGTGATACCATAGAAATACAAATGTCATCAAAAAATTTGGAGGACAAACTTTTCTATACACAGGTCTAGGCAAAGAATTTATGATTAAATTTATGACCCCAGGGGCAATAAAAGCAACAACAAAAATAAATAAATGAGACTTGATTAAATTAAAACGCTTCTGCACAACAAAGGAAATAATCAACAGAGTAAAAAGACAACCTATAGAATGGGAGAAAATGTTTGTGAACTATACATATGATAAAGGGCTAACATCCAGAATCTACAAAGAACCCAAACAAATCAGCAAGAAAAAAAACCACAAATAACTACATTACAAAAATATGAATAGAAAAAATATGAATGGAAGTTTTTCAAAAGAATATAGACAAATGGCCAAAAAACATATGAAAAATGATCAATATCACTAAACATCAGGGAAATAAAAATTAAAATGACAATGAGATATTACCTTACCTCTGTCAGAAGGCCATTATTAAAAATTCAAAAAAAAAAATAGATGCTAGAGTGGATGAAAAAAGAAAGGAATGCTTATATACTATTGGTGGGACTTTAAATTAGTACAACCTCTATGGAAAACAGCATAGAAATTCCTTGAAGAAATAAATGTAGACTTACCATTTGACCCAGCAACCCCACTACTGGGTATCTACCCAGAGGAAAATAAGTCATTTTGTAAAAAAAGTCACTTGCACTCAAATGTTTATTGCAGCATAATTCACAATCACAAAGAAGTGGAATCAACCTAAGTGCCCACCAATTCATGAGTGGATTAATAAAATGTGGCATATCTGTGTACACACACACACACACACACACACACACCATGGAGTACTACTTAGCTATAAAAAGGAGCAAAGTAACGTCATTTGCAGCAACTTGGATGGAATTGGAGACCATTATTCTAAGTGAAGTATCTCAGGAAAGGAAAAATAAACACACCACATGTACTCTCTAATACTTGGGAACGAATTGATCAGCACACATGGGCACTGAGAGATAAAGGTCATTGGAAATCAAGCAGGGGAAGGGGGAAGAGGGGAGGGGAAAAAACTTACCTTTCATGTACAATGAACATTTTTCAGCTGATGGGCACACTGATAGCCCTGACTTAAGCATTATAAATGCTATCCATGTAACAAAAACATTGTATCTTCTTAATATTTTTTTTTCTTCTTAATATTTTGAAATAAAAAAGATTTGGGTATAAATGGGTATTCTGTTGCTTAAGAAAAACAAACAATTGCTTTTTATCAGTTATAATATTTCATCATAATTATATGATAGCCTAATACAATAATGTTTATCTTATTTTCATGTTTGCAGAATAATCATGAAATATATAATTTTTGCATAAATAGTTTCCAATTTCCCCAAAGACTTCTCTATTCTTCTTCTTCTTATTTTTTGAGACAGGGTCTCACCCTGTTGTCCAGGGTAGAGTGCAGTGGCATCATCATAGCTCACTGCAACCTCAAACCCCCAAACTCCTGGATTCAAGCCATTGTCTTTCTTTGGCCTCTTGAGTGACTGGGACAATGGGTATGCACCACCACACCCAGTTGTTTTTACATTTGTTGCAGAGACAGAGCTTTGCTATGTCACTCAGGCTTTTCTGAAACTCCTGGTCTCAAGCAATCTTCCTGCCTCAGCCTCCTAAAGTGTTAGTATTACAGGCATTAGTGATTGCATCTGACCTCTCTTAATTATTTGATTAATATTCCCCTTAAAAATTTTATTTTGTCAATTTTATCACCAGAAATTGTTAACTTGTTATCATTTTTCAAAATGTTATGTAAAACACAAATATCTTTTGTAAATTTGCACTTTTCCTACCAATTTATTTGCTTTATATTGTTAGATATATGCACAACCATATGATGATAAAAGATCTTGACATTTTCGGGTAGAAGCAGATAAAATAACATAAGCAAGGGTATTTAATTGAAGATGAAATCTATTCCCATAAATATTATAATAATATAACTTAGAGAACTTGGATAATAAATACAAAACACTGTAAACTCTCTCTTTACAGATTTTTCCAGAAGATGATATTTAAATCTTGGCTCTACCTTTTAAGATTGACATTATTGACAACCTATAAAGTATTGAGATTTGTATTGAAATGTTTAATAAATGTGAAATGAAAAGCTGGGAACAAAATTGAGTATATTTAGCTATAAGTAAAAGGAGACTTGAAGGGGCCAAATATTTAGACAAATCACATAATATTCTGCATCAGGCAGAAATAAGACAGAGCTATGACATTTTAGAAGTCAGGAGACAGAGATAATGAACCACAGAGTATTTTTATGGTGGCTTGTCAGTCAACTTTCATGCTAAGGTTTTTCTAGTATGTTGTCCTATATTGCAGATCCTGGGAAGCTAAAATCTGCCTTTCTCAGATTTTCTTCCAGATACATTTCTGAATACAAATTAGATTCCATTAAGTAATGTTGTTCTTGCAAAATTTTGAAGGAGGAATTCAAGTGGATGCCATCTTCCTACTAGCGATATTGGATTTTTTGTTTGTTTCTTTATTCCTTAAAGTTGTAAGTACCCAGAAACTGAAGAGTCACCAGTGGCAGCTAGATTCAAGATTGCAGTATCCAACCACGAGGGCTGTGGCAGTCAAAGAGCAGCTACAGAGGAAGCGGGAATAGCTTCCTGATTCCTGTGTCACTCATTAGTACTGCACATCAATCTTTTGAGCATTACTCTCTCAACATGTGGTAGGATTGCATTTTCTCAACCTCTTGAAGAAGGTGGGGCCATGTTACCGGCTTTGGCTACCTGGATGTGAAGAGTGTTGTATGTATAACTTCCAGGTAGAAGCATGTAAGTACTGATACATAATTCTTTACCTTTTCTCTTCCCTCAGCCACAGCTAATGTGGAAGTATGTGTTTATAAAGAGCTGCACTCTGAGCCATCACATGCTTAACATCTGCCCTGAGAGTCTTCCAGATATCAGTGTATCTTATGTGAGCCAAAAGTATACCATCATTTATTTGTTGTTATTTTCCATTGTTGTTGTAAATCACTGAGATTTGAAGATTGTTACCACAGAATGACCTGGAAACCTAGACAATGAATACTACAGATGTTGATACAAGATTTGGGATGTTGTGATAGTAAAGACTAAAAAGTGTGGTATTTGCTTAAGCAGAAGAGATGAGGAAACTTAGTTGAGTCTGAAAATTAATAGTCTATGCTATCCATTAGCACAGTAAATTTTTAAAAGCCTTCTGAGGGAAAATGAAAGACTAATCATGTACTTAATGATCTTGTAGGGATAGAGGAATAAGATAGCAAAGTGAACATAAGTAATGTGTGTTGATTACTATTGACTGTGGTTGTAAGGTATTATATGAAAAGAGATGAGGTCAGAAAAGAACTAGATAATTTAACAAAAATAAAAAGAACAAGAAATAATATAGAAACTTGGAGGTTAGAAGAGGCAGCTGTTTCTCAGCTCCTCACTGTACATGTGAAAACTAAGTGACAAGAATAAAATTAAGGAGATGATCATCACAACTGCCATTGTAATCTCAGAATGGATCAAAGTGTCTCAGATTTAAGATTCATTTATGAGTGTGGCCTAGTAGAGTAAATAGTTTTAATTACAGGTTGTCCCTGGGTTACAGATGATATACATTCCTGAGAATGTCTTTAAGTCGGATCTGTATGTAAATCGGATCCCTGATGAACAGTGCATATATGGTAGTAAAAAAAATAATAATAGCAATATTACAATGGTTCATATGTGGTAATAATAGTGCAGTGTAATATTATAATCATAATAATAGTAATATTTCTATACTGTAATAAGTTACAGAAACTATTGTGTTCTTTTTTTTAATTCAAAGAAGCAGAAGAACGTAAAAACAAACTCATACAAAAAGTTTAGATAAGAGAAATTTCAAAAAAAATATTAAAAGTTAACACTCACCTAACATTACATCAACATCAGGCTTGTAGGAATGTTATGCTTATTTCAATCCTCTAATCTAATCAGTAATAACCTTTCCATTTCAATAATTAATCCACTTGCTGCTTAGTAACAATTGCTCTCATTGGAGCACTGACTTTCACATGTTCCATTATTTTAACTTTATCCTTTATAATTGTTCCGATAGTCAAGCAACTGAAG
>CAUYSK010115151.1:0-11056 GCA_963575035.1 Avahi laniger
GATCCTCCTGCCTCAGCCTCCTGAGTAGCTGGGACTACAGGCATGCGCCACCATGCCCGGCTAATTTTTTCTATATATTTTTAGTTGTCCGATTAATTTCTTTCTATTTTTAGTAGAGACGGGGTCTCTCTCTTGCTCAGGCTGGTTTTGAACTCCTGAACTCAAACAATCCGCCCGCCTCGGCCTCCCAGAGAGCTAGGATTACAGGCGTAAGCCACCGCGCCCGGCCGATAAGTTCTTTCTTAAAGCTCGAAGTGGCTTGCGAATTTCGGGATAAAGTAATTGCGCCATACTGCATAGATTCCTGATCTTAGAGCTGAGTACTAATTAATTACTAATTAATTTCTTCATATTTTCACTATATGCGAGGCATACTTAGTGACTTTTTACAAGGCATTATCTTCTCTGACTAGGCTGTCTCATCTTTAAAATTAAAAAAAAATCCAGTATTATACCTTCAAAGGAAAGTCCTTGGGGATTATTAAACATTACATAAAATTATTTGTCACAAGTGATATTGGTAATTATAAAATATTTCCAGATTTGAAGTGGTTTTATGAATTTATTATTTTCATACTGCCACAAAAGGCTCACCTTATTATGTGCAGGCTCATCAGGAAGCAATTCGACAGATTTCTACGTTTAAGAAATACGAACATTTCTCACCAAAAACTATGCTTTTCTCCCCTCTTCTTATTTTTAATTTTTCTTTTGTGTGTTGGTTGCAGAAACTTTTTTCAAATCTAGAAAACCAACTCCCAGTCCGGTAAGTTATACTGATTAACTTGGAAATTCGGAAAGGGAAACTTCCAATATGTTTATATTATAGATTTTAACAGCAAATTTTACCAAATAGAAGGTACAACAGAATGATCCTTTGAAAAGTAAAGACAAAAACAAAATAAAAACCAACACCCTCCCATGTTATTATTACACTGAGGTCAAGAAATAGAATCTTGTCAGCCACATAAAACCATTTGGCATTAGAGACAAGGTAAAAATATCCCATTATTCAAAAATTCCATTAATAGGCATAAGCCTTATTATATATGAGCATCTAATATCCATTAAAGAATGTTTAAAGTAGAATTGTTCATCCTAGCAAAGCAAGAGGATTAAAAACAACAAACCTAAATATACACTTAAAGGTGGATAAAATAATAATTTTAATATAGTCACATGGTGAAATATTACATAGAGGTGAAGAAAATGAACTATAGTTCTAAACATCTGAATAGATAAAGGTCACAAAATTTAAAAAGTAGATCATGTAATAGTGCACACAGTATTGTTTATTTATGTAAATTGCCAATACTGCCAACACTAAAACAATTATATATATACCTATATCTATATATAGTTATACACATATATGCAAACACATATAATGAATACTTGCATATGTAGTGAAATTATTGAGAAAGACAGGGGATGAA
Organism: Avahi laniger; assembly: GCA_963575035.1. Lineage (NCBI taxonomy): Eukaryota > Metazoa > Chordata > Mammalia > Primates > Indriidae > Avahi > Avahi laniger. The sequence continues at coordinate 1,437 of CAUYSK010115151.1, forward strand.
TAAATAAATAATTCAATTTTATGATTTCTTGTAGTATAAAATCACAGGGGAGGTTTGGCCTGGGTAGAAGAATTGGGAGTAGGGTGACTAAATTATAAAAAAAACTTAATTATTTTTCAAACCTCCCCAAATCACAGGAGAAGTTTGGCCTGGGGGGTAGAAGAATTGGGGGTAGGGTGACTAAATTATAAAAATAACTTTTGAAGTCATTTGTATGGCTTCAGAAAAATTATATTGGGTGTATAAAAAGATATGATAATATTTTATGTTTAAGTGGATCGTGGGTACTTCAATGTTTATTTTTAAACCTCAATATAGAGTATATTTATTTCATTTTGATGTATAATATGGCATTATGTACATAGAACAAAAACCATTTTATTCAAAAAGTTCATTATCTAATAAATTCTCTGTGTTTTCTTTATGTTTAACAGCCACGCTGTGATGAATATAAAAATATAATGCCGAACGATTGCACCACAGAATGGGAGCCAGTGTGTGCAAAGGGTGGCATTGATTTCCTCAATAAATGTGCACTCTGCACCTACAAGATGTAAGCACACAGATTAAATATCTTCTCTTCTAAAGCAATCAAAGAACCACCACAAAATGATAGAAAAACCCATGTTTCTGATGGCCCAGGCACAATCTATACAGAAAATAACCGTATGGGCTCTATAAAAGTCACAGGAACACATTTGTACCTTTTTCTGAAGTTCTCATTTTTAAAAGTAGTTTTGTATTTGACCTCTCTATAATTCTGCTAGATATTCTGCAAATGCATAAATCAATCAATTTAACTTAATTTAATTATTATGCATTACTAATGGCAGACTAGTGACCAAAATAATGTAATCCAAATCCTAGATGTTGAATGATAATCTTCATGAGGTAGTTTCAACTACAGGAGTGTAATTGAGCAAGAAATCTGACCAACTATAGAAATCTGAAATCCATCACAATCGGCCCATTAATGCTAGGGAGAAACCCCTTTCACGATCCACTTTTTTTCCTGAACTCCATGACCGCCTCGAACCCTTCCTTGGAGTACAGGGCAGTCTAGGACACTTTCACCCAATCTCCCATCCTGTCACCTTCATTCTGAAGGAGTTTACAGTAAAGTGCACACCGCACCCATTAGATGTGAATATACCCTTCCCCGCCTCCCCTCTCCCATCTGCCTGACATCCGATGAATGCTATTACTATATGTGTACATAAGTGTTGCTCAGTTCAAACCAATTTGATGGTGAGTACATGTGATGCTTGTTTTTCCATTCTCGGGATACTTCACTTAGTAGAATGGGCTCCAGCTCTATCCAGGATAATACAAAAGGTGCTAGATCACCATAGTTTTTTGTGGCTGAATAGAACTCACATGGCCTTTTTCTTTATGAAGCTTCTAAAGTAATTCTCCAGTGATCATGGTATATTCATACACGTATTCTTTTTATGTTTAGTCAACAAATTACATAAAAACGTACTATGTATCAAGCACTATGTCAGATGATAAGGATAAGTTGGAAAGAAAAATCAGATGCACTCAGTGTTCTCTAGGATCATTCACTGTACTTGCTAAAGTTACTGCCTATTAGAAAATGGAAACTCTTCTTCATTGAGTGCCCATTATCTACGAAACTTGTGCCAGACAGCTTCCCCTGTGTTATCTTAGTTCTTACAAAAATCTTGTTAGACATTGGTTCCATACTTTAACCACAATGAAAGTGAGACAGGGAATTTGACAATATTTAAAATCTGCCATTTTGGTAATGAAAAGGCAATTTTAATAGAAAAAAAAAACTTGCCATTCTTGCATTTTTAAAAAAGCTTTATTGAGGTATGTATGTACAAAAAACTTAATTATTTTAGATATAATACATGATTTTTTGTAAATATACAGAGATAACCACAACCATCACCACAATCCAATTTTAGATCATTTAAATTACCCCCAAAAGACTCTTCTGATTGCAGTTAATGCCTTTTCCCATCTCCATCCCCAAGCAATCACTAATTTATATTGTCTCTCTGTTGTTATGCCCTTTCTGGGCATTTCATATAAACAGAATACACCAATATATAGCCTCGAAGACTTGCTTTTTTCACTAGGCATACTGATTTGGAAGTTCACACACTTTATATTATATATCAGTACTTCATTATTTTTAAATGAATGGCATTCCATTTTGTGTTGATAAACCAAATTGCATTTATTTATTCACCAGTGGATAGATACTTGGATTGTTTCCACCTTTTGGCTACTATGAATAATGCTACTGTAAACATTAGTGTATAAATATTTGTATGGACATATGTTTTGTTTTTTTCTCTTGGGTGAATACCAGAAGTAGAATGGATGCATGGTTCACATGGTAGGTGGATGTTGAACTTTTTAAAAACCTGACAAACTGTTATCCAGAATGCTATCCTTCTTACATTCCCACCAGTAATATATGAGGTTACACTTTCTCTACATCCTCATGAACATATCTTATTATCTCCTTTTTTTTATTCAAACCATTCTAGTAGGCACATTTATTATCTTTATAATCATAAAAGCATTTAAATCAATATGTAAAATCTGTGTAGATAGCCTATGGTAATAATTAAGAAAAAAGATCAAATATTAATAGAGATAACAAATGTTTCTAACACAAAGGATAAATGCCTAAAGTGATGGAAATCCCAATTACCCTGATTTGATTAATACACATTGTATGTCTGTATCAAAACATCTCATGTACCTCATAAATATATACAATATCAAAACATCACATGTACCTTATAAACATATACAATATTATATACCCATAATAATTAAAAATAAATTTAAACAATTAATAGAAGATAATATATCAGAATATTAAAATTGGTTGCTTTTTGATGTTGGGATTAAGATTTTCTTTTTCTTTTTCTGCATTTCAATATAATTCATTTTAGTAAGGAAGGTCTATTTATTGTCATAATAAAAAAACTTTAATAAATCAAAAAATATTTACTATTAACATGACCTACTCTTATGCAACTTAACATTCTCCAACTGTGACATTAAATACCAAAGCTTCTCCTTCAGTCTGCTGGATGACATGCAGAGTAGCTGTTGGCTTTATTAAGCTCCAGGGAAGACTTTAAAACAATCCTGGTCACTCTCTCAAGCCAGTCAGAAGATCAAGATACACAGCCATTACTGCCACTGTACTACAGTAATGAGATAGTACTGCCACTTTCTGCTTTCTGAGACAGTACACGGACACAGAGAAATTAACCTTTCTGAACCACCTTGTTCTTTACAAGCATCCTTTTGGTGTTGTGGCTTTCCAGCTCATAGATGTTAGGGTTATTATAACAAACTCTACAAGGCACGTAGTATTCACGTAGTTTTGTGGTATACTGATCATTGAAAAAGCCACCTTACTGTACATAATTGTAAGCAACAATAGATAAAGAGGAAAGTTTGTGCAAAAGAGTATTTTCCATTCATACAACAAATATTAATTGTGCACACTTGAGATTGTGAAGTAACAATTGAATAAGAAATCCAGAGGCCCAGAAAGACCAAGACCAAGGTAAGACCCCTGTATCTAGCTTCCAACTCAAATGCATCTGTTCTGCTCTTTCCTCCAAGTCTTCACCCAGGGTCTTCTTGCCTCCAGTTACTACATAGACACATAATACAAAGCCCAGACATCCTGAATCAAATAAATGCTTCAGAAAGTATCAATCCAAATGCAACTAGAAAAGTTCATTCTAACTGAACTTGTCCAGTATGAAAAATCCAAAATGTTAACCAGAGTTTTATTTATTCTACACAATAACATGGTATTCAAAGTGCACACATCTGTTAAGTTAATAACATTTAACAAAAATTTCAATTGACTATACATTGAATGTCGTAATTTTATATTACAGATTATACTAATTGAATCATTTCTAAAATGACTTTACTGTAAGAGCCAAAGCAAAACTTTTATTTACAGGTATAGTGGTATTTGTCCGATAAATAATTTTCACTCAATAGTAAGTCATTCAATCCACCAAGGATGAATTAATAATTATGAAAAAACCAAAATAATAAAGAAAATTTCAACCTACTGCTGAACCATAGTTGAGTCAAGGAGGACAGTAAGATGAAAATCAAAAGATTCTTTGAACTAAATGATAAAAGGGACACATGTTATCAAAATCTGTGGAATACAGCTAAAGCAATCCTGAGAGGAAAATTTATAGCCATAAATGCCTATATTCAAAAGACAGAAAGATCACAAATCAGCAATCCTAATGAACCATCTCAAGGAAATGGAAAAGAAAGAGCAGCTAGATCCCAAACCCAGCAGAAGAAAAAAAATAACCAAGATCAGAACAAAACTAAATGAAATCAATAATAAAAGAACTATACAAAAGATTAATGAAGTAAAATCTTCATTCTTTGAAAAGAAATAAAATTGACAGGCCTCTTGCTAAATTAACCGGAAACAGAAAAGAAAGAACTCTAATAAGCTCAATCAGGAATGAAAAAGGAGAAGTTACAACTGATACCATGGAAATACAAAATACCATCTCTGAATACTATAAAAATCTTTATGCACGTAAACTTAAAAAGGTAGAGGAAATGGACAAATTCTTAGAAACACACAGCCTACCCAGCTCAATAGAATTCCTGAATCACAGAATACTTTCCTGAGATAAATCAAATGGCAAAACATAAAAACATAGCTATTTTTGTTGTATGTGTGTGTGAAAGCTCTTAGTAAATATAAAACTTCATTGAATCTTTAATCTTTTGGCATTTAAGAAACTGTTATGGAATCCTGGAGATTTCAATGTAAGTGTTAACATAACCGCACCTTTAAAAAGCAATTGTCTCTTCTGTGAGAAGACATGAGGACAATTCTGTTTCTGCAGTGGAATCGGCATGTCTGAAAGCTGAGGTCTGTGTTTAGCTTAAACTGTATTGTTTGCTAGGCATATACAAATACATCAAATGTAACTAAGATAACTTATTCAGCATCAATGATATTTGATTAAATCCTAAAGTATTTTCCAGTATTAAATTTTATTCTTCCTATGAAAATATATTAACTTCAAAAAATTCATTTACTTCCTATTGTATGAAGTGTTTTGCTAAGAACTTGGTCATTCTAATCTATTTAATCTTCAATTAATTCAAATAATGATGAAACAGCTTGGGATACTGGGACTAGGTCAATATAGAGGAAAATTTACTTAGATTCTATCCAATTGAATTTGAGACTGAGTTTCCTGGTGAATCATTAGATTCTAGGAGTCAAAAGTATGGGGTGGAGTTCGGGAAGAGAATTCTGCAGTCGATTCTTGAATTTTGCTCATTGCTAATGAGATGCAGGATTGAATGCCCTTAATAATATTTATTTTAATGGCTTGTACAGCATTTTTTTAATATATTTTCTCTTCCTCACTTTTCCAGACCGCAGCTTTCCATAGCACATTGGGCTACTGTTGTTTTTCTTCTCCTTAGATTTAATTCTTTACCCTGTCTGATACCACAGCTTGTCTCTACAGTTCAATTTTGGCTGTGGGCCTTATTTCAGGGAATTTATTCCTGCTGCATTTGTTATATTGAATCTATATATTCCAAATATCAATTGCTGTCTGAATTGCCTACTGAAAAATCTGCCTCCAGTGATTGAAACCAGGGCTGTAAAAGTACCTTTTCCTTCATTGCCGACCTCTGCTAACATTTTTAACAGCTCTGATCCTGCCATTAAGCCCATTATGTCTAACATTTAACTCATTTTTCCTCAATCTTGATATTACTCTGTTCATACTTTTATTCTAAGCTATCTAGATGCTTTATTGCTGTTTGTTGACCACGAATAACCCTAAGGCAGTGGTAGATTACTACTGGGAGTTAGAAAGAACATACGGTGTCACACATGTTGTTTTACATACTTTGTCTCCAGTATTCTGAGATCAACTGTCAACTGTGGTACTTTTCTTGCCTAGGATATTAATTCATAATTGGTGTTGTTTGTTGATGATTTATAACCTTTTAATTGATTTAAACTTATACATTATTTTTTATTCCACATGCCCAGTAGTCATATATTCCAAAGCTGCTGGACTATTTCAGTATATAAGTGTTACTGTTTAATGCCATTTGCATATCCATATCTATAAACCTAACAGTGTGACTGCTTCCTGCAGTTGATTCTGACGGTTGAGTATTTATTTATAAGGACCATAATGATATCCAAAAGAAAAATGATTTTATATTTACAGATTATTTCATTGAATTATATGTAAAATGTGTATCAATATATATCTTTACTCCCAAAAATGAGCTAAAACACAACTTTGTATAAATGTTAAATTTTTACATTTAAATGTCTGTAGATCTATAATTTTGAAATATATTTATAGTCATATATCTCTTTAAGAATCTAATGAAAGCTTTGGGTCTTCTCTTGAGAAAAAAGTACATATAGAATTTATTTTGCATATGGCTCCTCGGACCCTCTGAAGACAACGTATCCTCAAAACATCTTAAATCAGTTTCACATCATGTCCAGATATAACCTTCATTAAAAACAAACAGGAGTATGGTTTAAAATTGCAGGTACTTTAGCTCTACCAGACACCTATATTAGTATTTCTAACACGAGGATCTTTATTTTTTTGTTTTTACATACAATCCTGAGATTCTTAGATCTGTTAGAGTTTACAGATTGTTGACCTAGGCCCTGAAGTATTAGCACTGAAGGAAAGACCAGGATTCATGACTGTTTTGGCACTTTGGAAACAGAGGATCACAGGTAATTACGAGATTTGGGGAAACCTATAAAATAAATAATTCCAGAAACCAGAAGCTACTCTGTAACTAACTTTATTTGCCTGGAACAAACTTGAGAATAATATAGGATCCATCAGATCTATAAGATACATGGTGACCTCACAGTGGAACACCCAGGGAAATAATTGTTTAAAGAAAATTGCAAGTAAATTTTGAAGTTCCAGGTAACTTGATCCATATACATGTTTAACATTTCCCGTCATGCTTCAGACTCAGTTTTCCACTATTCAACCTGGGGGGAAAAAAAAATGAGAGAAATTAAGGACCAAGTAATAACAATCCTCCCACCTCATTCTCCCAAAGTGCTGGAATTATAGGCATAAGGCACCATACCAGCCCCTCCTCCACTTCTTAAAGTACTGCCTGGTATCTAGTGAGTGTTCAATAAATATTTGAGGAATGAATGACTCAAAAGTAAATTTGCTCCTACTTTAATAACTGAATAAACCACATTCGCCCAGATAGCAACTGAATTTGCTGTTCAAGGGTTAAGTATCTTTTTGTTTCCTTTGGACAAATTATAGCCAAGCCACTATTGAGAGATAACTAGAGAGTTGTGGAGAGAAGTAGTCTTTATTGTCTATGAATCAGAAAAGCACTTCCTGATACAAAGAAATACAAAGCCTTCTTACCTCCTTGCTTCATTAAATACACAGCGGTTACCATAGGTTTTTCCATCAGAACCACAGACTGGTTTGTAGAGAGACTGACATTTTGTTTTTCCAGTTTTGTTCTTGCTGCTGGTATTGCTAGTCTGTAGTAAAGAGAAGGATCATAGGTAAGAATAGGGCAATCAAATTAGTTCAGATATTATAATAAAAAATGTTCATTACTCTTTGTTAATAAGCATTGTACTGGACCAATGATTTTATTGATATCTTGTATTTAATCCATACAACAGTACTGAAATAAGAATATATTTTTTTCCATTTTATAGCCACAGGCATAGAAGCATGGAGCATTTAAGCACCCAAGCTGTGATTCAAACTGAGATATCTACTCCAAAGCTCTTTCTCTTACTCCGTGTCAGACTGCCTTCACTTTACTTTGTTAGTGACAAGTCTTCCTGCACATGAAACAATAGTCAGGAAAAAGTCATACTGGCACATATAAAACACATATGGTCATAATTTATTGATTAGTTCTTTTTTCTTTACTCATGAAAGAAAAATGATGCAGAAAGTAAGAAGAATTTATTTAAATAGCACCCGAGGGCTTTCCTTTGGATGAGAGCTACAGAATGGCAGAAACCTATTAATATAAAGAGGCTTTGACTAACAGATGGAGCAGAGACACTAAAGAGAATGATGACACTTGGTAATAGGGGACTTATTCTTATCAGAATCAAGATGTTTTAGGGAGATGAAAAGATACCTCAGGATTTTGCATTGCCATAAAGCTTACAACTCTTTCATAATAATCAATTTCTTTCATTCACACATACTGTGTAATGTGAACATGGGTCTCGCTCTTATCTCATAATGAATATAAAATTACAAAGCTGTAAGTAATACCCTAAAGACTCAGAGACCAATCGGTGGAGGCATGAAGGTCGGATGTTAGGAATCTCCCTGGGAGATCACTACTTCATGCAAGCCAAGGGACATTGACAAGAGGAACAAGTGGCTTTCATCTGAAAGGGTTATGAGGAAGGACAATTTATAAGGTAAAAAAATAAAGTTTCCTTTAAGATGATGAGATGGAGGAAATGTTCTAGAAAACTGTTTTAAATGTATCAAACGGGGTGTTCAGAGTCATGACTAAGTGGAATTAGGAGGCTGATTTTGGGAGAGAGACTGGTGATTGAAGGTAAAAGTACGGCAGGACTCGGAAGGGAATACAGGAGTCAAGCTAATCAGATGGATGTTGACTTTCTTGCAATGATGGCTCTCAAGGGTCAGGCATTGTTTCATCCACCTAACATGCAATCCAGGAGAATCTATCATATGCCTCACTTATTCTAGTATCTGTGGATACAGGTTTGGAAAGAACTGGTACTTTCTTCAAGGAGTTCATGATCTAGTTGAAGAAGTAGATAATCAATTACAAAGTAATATGGTAAGTTCAATGATGGAGGAAATCATTGGTATTAGGAACATGTTAGTGAAAAATTAAAGGGCTCTATACAATATGGGTGGTATGTGAGCAACACTAACATGAAATGAAGCTGGATGGCATGCAGGGACTCAATCATGAAAATCCTTAAATGTCATGTTTAAGAATTTGAGTTTTGTCTTCTAGGTAGTATGGAACCACCGAAGAATTTTCAGCAAGGAACTAAAATATCAGATTTTTTTTATTTAGAAACATCTCTTCGGTAGTTTGCAGATTTTGGATGGGACAGAAATGGGCATGAAATTTAAACCTGGTGTTGATGGAGGTCTGAGTTAGTCCGATATAGGTAGAGGGTCTTTAGCAGAAAATGATAGAGGGGAATGAAAGATGGAATAAAAGGGCATGGCACTCATTAATGATCATTAGTGTTGTGTGTGAAAACAATCAGCTCCAAAGTTCAATTCATTTGTTTAATCTGTTTCACCGCAAATTATTTGCCATTAGTACAAGGTGTTCTGTTGACCACTTCTAGTCTTGGAAAATAGAATGGCTAATGTATTTGTAAGTTAATGGAGAAAAAAAAATATATTAACACTAACCCGAATGTTCAGTATATTGTCATTCAAAGCGTTGTCTACATTTCTTCTTTCTCCTTTATTGTAAAGAGACCTTGATTTCCTTTGCTGGCTAGAAGACCCTGGTTTCCCTTGCTGGCTAGAAGACCCTGGTTTCCCTTG
>CAUYSK010115154.1:0-14017 GCA_963575035.1 Avahi laniger
GTCGGGTGGCTTTTAAGGTCGTTCGAGCTTGTGAAACCCTGCACTCCCTGACTTGAGACACGTGGGAGGCTCCCGTAGCCGTCGCTGTTGGCACTTCCTGGCCGTGACTGTCCAGGAGGCCCCAGAGAGGGAAGCTGGTGCACAGCCTGCTCCTCCCCACACGCCGAATTCACATCACAGCTCTTGATGAGCTTCTGGACCGACAGGGTCTGCTCTGTTGTCAGCCGTTTCCTTCCGAGTCTGAGACATCTCCGAGCGTCTGGCTCTGCTCCCTTCTGCCTCCTGGGTTCTGGCTCCCTGTCGCAGCCGATTAGGGCGCTGGCTCTAACAGTGGAGCCTGATGCTTAAGGCACCACATCGTGTCATTCATTTTGCACACTGTAATTTCAGCCAGAAGTTGTAATGTTGTTATGTATCTTAATAACGCTTCTTCTTTTCAAAGGCTTTCTACTTTTAGACCAGCAGAAAATTCTTAACTTTCAGTGTCGCCAGTCAGTGCTTTGCTTAAAACTCATAATTTTCAAACTGCTTTGCTTTTATCATAGCTGTGAGGCCCTATGAATAGAAAGTGATAAACTCTTTCATAACTTAAGCTTCAAAGAAAGTTTCATTGTTATGGTTTCCTAAATCTGATTTAGGGCTCAGTCGTACTATAATACACAGCTGTGTATTCACTATGCAAATCACAGATTTGTGTTTCAGATGATCAGTTTGGATCCACAATAGTGAGCTTGTTTTTTTTTCTTCCTTTGGTTTTGCTCATGCAGTGTAATAGTGCATGCTCGGTAAATCATGCAAAGAACTTCTTCAGATGCAGAGCTTCTGCAACATGATGTGATATGATTTCTTTGCTGTTTTTTGACATCTTGTGATATTTATTAATAATTGCATTTGATGATGCTGTCAGCCTAACTGGGAGAGAGCAGCTGTGTTTACCCGTCTTGCTGAGCGGGGCCTCCTGGAGGGTTGTGGAGAAGGTCGTTTGCTGTCCTGTTACCATGTTGGTGTAATTCATTAGCTCTTAGCTACACCGAGGGCTAATTACAAGTCATGAAGGTGTTTGGGCAGCATAAGCTTTTAAGTGCACATTTGATTTCCAAGTAGAAACAAATCTTTTAGTCTTTGGAATAATCTCTATATTGGGTGATGTAATGTCTCGGCTTCCTACTTTTTGCTGGCCTGTGTTCAGGGATGATTTTATTATGTGCCATTGAAACTCAATGATTATTCCAGTTGTGGTTTAGGATTAGTATGCCCAGTGCTTAAGCAGGAATTGAATTTTTAGGATTATTAAGAGATTTACAGTGCAGAGTATCAGAAATTGTTGCAAAGCTGGTGGTGAGCGTTGTATGGGACAACAGTTCCAGACTCTTAGCGGAGAAACCCAGTTGGTCTGTACCTCTGTGCTTACGTCTGTCTTGGCTAAGTCCTCCATTCCCACTGGAGCTGAAGATCTGGAATAGGTGGAAGAGAGCTATTAAAAATCTAGAAAGCACTTCGCTGGGATTTTCTTAAGATTGGGAAGATTACGGAGTCTGTTACGAACAGAGCAAATACTTTATTTAAATGTCCCCTATGTCTCTGAAAGTCGTTTTCATATTAATCACTTTCGAATTATAGTAAAAATATCAAAAACATTTGTTGAATAGGCAGAGATTAGGGCAGAAATATGGGGCAATTTCACAGGACAGGCTGCTTCTCTCCTTCCCTCCTGTATTCTGCCTACCTTCACTGAGAGTGTGGGTGGCCGCTTTCCCAGGCTTGAGGGGTTGGATGGTGTCCTGTGAGACTGCACCGAGTACTTTTCTGGAGAAGTGTTAGATGGACCAGAACACATTGTGTGTTTTTTCTCTTCCCTTTGGGCCAATATTTGGCAACTCAATCTGTGGAATCCTGAATCTAGGTAGTAGCTCCATATATGAAGTCTTGGGTTTTGCAAAAAGGTGAGAGATCATAATGGAATTGGTCTCTCTCTGCCAGACAGCGGGCTGTTCAGATTTGGATTTCCTGTTTTGGAATATCATTTGCATGTTTAAACACATGCATGCATTTTGATTTTGAATATCTGGTTCAGAAAAAATTGAGGCTCATCTGTGTTGTTCCTTTCCCCTAAAGTCAATCCTAGTGATAACTGTGAAATGCTATCTGTGGAAGGTGGAATGTGCTGCCACATAACAGACTGTTGTGAAATAGATCAAATGAAGAGCTTTTTAGAAATTGCAACAACAACAAAAAAGAAATTACAATAATTTAATACTATCGCAACTTGTCCTCACAGAGCATTCATTTAATTAAGACTTGTGGGGAAATAATCATTTTATAGTACCTTGGCATTTATCTGGATGTAGTGTTTTATAAACAAGGTTATTCACTAATAGTCTTTCAATTATGCTTTTATTGCATGGTGATCTTATGATTTAAAATGAGAAATGACAACATTTGGAAATATAGCCAAGTTATATAGATTTTTAGATTTTTCATTTCTAATAAACAAGACATCTGTAGCATTTTTATCTCACATTCTTTCATGTACCTTTATATGTTTAATTTTTTACCTTAAAATATTTTTAGGTACTGAATATATAACAAAAATTATGATAAAACATTTGATACATTTTACAGAGTTTAGAATGAATTCAATGAATACTTTTGTGTTGTGTGCCCTGCCCCCAGCAAATTCTCTTCCACCTTCCTCAGCAGTACCGTTATCCTAAATTTTATGTTTATTTTTCTCCTTTTTTCCTTTGTGACTTTTTATCACGTATGTTTGTATCCTTAAGAAGTATACTTGCAGGCTCTCAATGTTTTTGAAATTTATATAAATCAGATCATGCTATAGGGCTTTGTTTTTGGAATTGCCTTTTTTCACACTTTTATGTTCCTGAGATTCATCTACATTGTTTATTTTAGCTATAATAGATTCCTTTCAATGGCTTTATCATATTTCATTATAGGATTGTACCATTATGTATCCATAATGCTACTGATAATGCTATTTAATTTTCCACTATTATGCTTCTAAAAACAGTCCCACTATCAACAATTTTTACATGCTTATTCATACAAATGTACAAGACTTTCTCTAGTTAATATTTCTCAGGTTGACATTTCTGGGTCATAGAATATGATCCAGAAATGTTATTAACATTTGATGAACCAAAATTTTTTATATTCTTAGATAATCCAAATATTATTAACAGTATTAGATGAACCAAAATTTTTTCAAAATCATTATACAGATGCTCAATCCCATCAACTGAGTATATGCATTTCTTAATCAATTGACTCGTATCTTTACCAATACTCGATACTACTGTAAGACTTTAAAGTTCTGACCAATCTGGTGGGTGTGAAAAGGTATATCACTGTGGTTTTTCATTGTTTTTCTGTAAGTACTAATGAGATTCTGCATATTTTCATAGTGTGCTATTGGCCATTTGGGTTTCCTTTTCTGTGCGGTGACCATTATTAAGTCTTTTGCCCATTTTTCTATTGGGTTATTGTTATGAGCTGAATTCATATGTTGAAGTGCTAACCTTCAGTACCTCAGAATATGACTGTATTTGGAGATAGGGTCTTTAAAGAGGTAATTAAGTTAAAATGAGATCATTAGAGTGGGCCCTAATCCCATATGACTGGTGTCTTTCTTTAACTACAGAGTTCTCTGAGACTTGTTCTGTTTTAAGTGACAGAAGGCAATGGCTCTTGGACCAGACATGCATCTCTTAAGCAACTGTCCCATTTTGGTGATTCAGCAAGCTGATTGCTTGCCTGGAAATGAATCCCAGTAAACGTTCTGTGGCCATTCACAAGACATTTCAGGATCGCCTTTGTCCTGCTGCCTTTTAAAGAATTTTGCATTTTGAACTCATTGTTCAGCATGCAGTTAAATGGTCATCGTAATGTCACAATGTTTATGCAATGCAGAGTAAGTATCTTTTTCACAGTGAAACCTTTTATTTTTGAAATAAAATATCTTCCCATTGGGTTTTCATTCATCTTGAATTTTTAAATTTTCTTTTCTGTAAATACCTCATGCATGTTTATTTTCTTAGTCTTTGGGTTTAGGCATCACGGGGTCTGTACCTAGGCACCGTGGCAGGATGGTTTTCTTTTTCCTGAGCAGCATGTTATAAATACTCCAAAATCTACCAATTTTTAATTTTATCAAGTAACTTATATTTGTCAAATCTAATCAAATACAAATAAATACTAATAAAATAGTAGAAGGTCTTTTGCATAATGACAGACTGTTACACTGGTTTATAAGCCATGGGATTCATATTAACAATGTTGTTAATACTTAACATGGTAGCTGACATCTATTGACTGCTTACTGTGCGCAGTGTTGTTTTGTATTACACATGGGCTATCTCATTTGATTTTTGCAACCACCATATCAGGTGGTGTATTAGTCAGCTCAAGCTGCCCTTAGAAAATATCATAGACTGAGTGGCTTAAATGACAGAAATTTATTTCTCACAGCTCTGGAGGCTGGGAAGTCCAAGATGAGGGCTCTCTTTCTGGCTTGCAGAGGACCATCTTCTCACTGTCTTCATGTGGCAGAGAGAGAAAGAAAGAAAGCTGTCTGGTGTCTCTTCTTGTAAGGGTACTAATCCCATTATGAGGGCCCCACATTTATGACCTCATCTAAACCTAATTACCTCCCAAAGACCCCAGCTGCAAATACATTGAGGGTTAGGGCTTCAACATATAAATTTGGGGAGAAGGCCATGCAATTCAGTCCACATAAGATGGTTACTGTTATTAGTCTGCTTTCCAGGAATGGAAATGGAGGTGAGGAGAGTTAAAAACCATCCCCAAAGTCACTTGCTAGTAAGTGGCAGAGACGTAATTTGAATCCAGGCAGTCGGGCTCCAGAGCCAGTGCTTTTAACTTCGTTGTGATGCTGCTTTACTTGCAAAATAATCACATGGAAACAGATGGTAATATGGAGAATTAAATTGTGTCTTTAAACATTGAAATCTCCACATTTTTCTACTCAGCCTGCCACATACCCTAAAAATAGAAGGTGATGTAAAGAGTAAAGGGAAAGATAAATTTCCCCCTGAATTCCACATTTTCCATTTTTTAATTCATGTGGTTCTTACTATCTGTACCCGGAAGTGCATCCTCACTCCACCTGTCCTTTACCATTCTTGTTTTCTTTGTCGGTTCGCTGACTCCAATGACTATCTTGTTTTTCATGATTTGCTTACTAATAAGTATTCTAAGAACATTGGTTGATTTCATTAGAAATATAATGTCAAGCCAATAAAAAACATGGCTTACATAATAGGCAGAAGAGATTTTTTTTAAAATTTTTTATTTCAGCATATTATGGGGGTACAAATGTTTAGGTTACATTTATTATCTTTGCCCTGTCCGAGTCAGAGCTTCAAGCATGTCCATTCCCCAGGTGATGCGCCCAGCACTCGTTAGGTGTGAATACACCCATCCCTTCCTCCCCCTCCCGCCTGTCTGACAGCTGATGAATGTTATTACTATATCTGCACATAAGTATTGATCAGTTAATACCAATTTGATGGTGAGTACATATGGTACTTGTTTTTTCATTCTTGTGAGATTTTTTAAAAATATACTTTAAAATTATTGATTTATTTTTTGGAATAGACAATACATGTTTGTGGTATTTGAAGTCAAATTCTAAATATACAACAAAAGCATTAAGAGTTCCTTTCTTGCCCCTGTCTTCCAACTACGCACTCCCCTCCATAGAGGGAACCACTAAAAACCATGTTGTGGGATATATTGGGATGCAGAAGGGAGAAATTTACTGCTTTGTGGAATATACTTGTCACTTTCAGATGCTAAATTTTTGAGTTGCTTTGAAATTATTGCTCTCTACTTGTTTTGATATTTATATACGTATCTTGCACAGTAAATATTATAGGAAATGTTCATTCCGAGAGATTTAATTCAGTGTCAGTGATTTGTCTTGTATTTATTTTTGATGTGTGTTTATCATTGTTTTATTTGTAAATCTCTTGCAAATTGAAGAGGCAATTTGTCCCCTAACTGAAGTGTAATTATTGGTCCACTAAGTTGTAATAGAATGTGTATTTTTGTGGTGAGAATTATAAAACCCCAACATCATAAATTTTTGAGAATCCCAGAATAATTGTTATATGACTGTTACTTGTTACATTCAAATTGTAAGTGAATGTTACATGATATATAACATTCATTACCTGTGTAGGTGAATTAACATTCTTATATGTAAATATAAGAACTGTCTTATACCCAATATAAGGCATATAAGCCAAAGAATGCAATTGCTAGCCTAATTTTAACTTTTAGAAATTGTTAAATATACTTAGTATTTACTCAGGAACTCATATATTCTAAGCTTTGTATGTGGTAAAACTTAAACAGGACATAATAGGGCCAAGAAGAGTGTAATTTCTACTAAAACAGTCATTCTAGGCAAGTTCAGCAGGCTCAATTCAATTCAGACCTGGTGGATTTCAAATTATTATAGGACACTTCTCTGGGCCTGGGATTTGGATATTAAACTTTTCCTGTTCTTTATGACTAGAAGTTTAAACTTTTAAATTTTTGTTTTATGTACCTATTAAATTGATTTTAAAAAACTCTACATGTATTCACATGTTTTTAAGTTGGTATCTCAAATTTTTCATCAAGTTAAGAATTTGCAAAAGATGTCATTTACTATATACAGTAAATGTTGGTGATTTAAAACAAAATTGTTTTGTCTCACTTTTAAATATGCCCAATACAATCTAAATACTAGATGGATTTGTGATCCATTAGCCCCCATTTAAAAAAAATATAACAAGCAAGTATTATACTGCACAATATTGTCAAAAATAACCACTTCACCCATTAATGGATAGATTAAAAATATGATATATACACACAATGGAATACTATTCAGCCCTAAAAAAGGAAATCCTGTTATTTACAACAACATGGATGAACCTGGAGGACATTATGTTAAGTGAAATAAGCCAGATACAGAAAGACAAATATTGCATGATCTCACTTATATGTGAAATCTAAAAAAGTTGAATGCACAGAAGTAGAGAGTAGAATCATAGTTGCCAGGGACTGGGGGTTGTGAGGTTGGGGAGAGGTTGGTCAAAGGGTACAGAATTTCAGATAGATAAGAGGAATAAGTTCAAGAGATCTATTGTACAACATGGTGATGATATTTAATAACAATGTATTATATTCTTGAAAATTGCTAAGAGAGTACATTTTTAGTGTTCTCACCACAAAAAATATGTAAGGTAATGCATATATTAATATTAATCAGCTTGATTTAGACATTCCACATGTGTACATATTTCAAAAAAAATTTGTTTTATATGATAAATATGTATAATTTTTATTTGTCAATTATAAAATAATTAAAAAATAAAATAAATTAGATTGCTAACTAAATATCTTCCCACAAAAAAGCCCAAGCCCAGAGGCTTCACTTTTAATTTTACCAAAAGTTTATAGAGAGGTAAAAATTCTACACAAACTCTTTCAGATAATAGAAGAAGATGAAACATTTTCTAACTCATTTTATCAGCCCATTTTATCCTGATATCAAATTAGACAAAAACATCCTAGAAAAGGAAACTATAGACCAATATCTCTCATGAATATACACATAGAATGTATTAAAAAAATAATAACAAATTAAATTCAATAACTCCATGACTAAGTGGAGTTTATCCCAAGAATGCAAGGTTGGTTTAAGACACAACGAATAAATAATATAATATAAAACACCATATTAATAGAATAAATGACAAAATCCCATGATAATTTTAAAAGATGCAGACAAAGCATTTGAAAAAAATCCAACACCTATTTTGATGAAAATTCTAAAACTGCAAGTAGAAGGAAACCTTCTCCACCAGATAAGTGGCATCCATGAAAAATAGTGAGACCCAGTGTCTACAAAAAAATTTAAAAATTTGCCAGGAGTGGTAGTGCATTCCTATAGTCTTAGCTCTTTGGAAGGAGGGGCAAGAGGATTGCTTGAGCCCAGGAGTTTGAAGTTGCAGTGAGCTATCATGATGCCACTGCATTGTAACCTGGGCTACATAGTGAGACCCTGTTTCAAAAGACAAACAAAAAAACCCAACACCTTTTTGTGATGGCAAAATTAATATATGTTTATTAAACACAATTCAGAAAATACTGAAAATACTATATAAAGAAGAAAATTAAAACCATCTCTAATTGACACCATGAGATGATAAAATTAAAATTTTGATGTATTTCTTTCAAGTTTATATGCATGTAAGTATATTTAATAAAATTGGCATATTTAAAAAAAATTACAGCTAACATGGTACTTAATGATGAAAGACTAAACTCTTTTCTGCAA
Organism: Avahi laniger; assembly: GCA_963575035.1. Lineage (NCBI taxonomy): Eukaryota > Metazoa > Chordata > Mammalia > Primates > Indriidae > Avahi > Avahi laniger. Next base: position 8,372 of record CAUYSK010115154.1, read on the forward strand.
AGTCAGGAAGAAGTCAAGAATGTCCACTCTCACCACTTCTATTACATGTTTTACTGGAAGTTCTAACCAGTGTAAAGGACAAAAAAATGAAAAAGAAAAGGAAAGAAATTCAAGGCATAGAGATTGCAAAGAAAGAAGTAAAACTCTTTACATGGAGATGATATCATGCTGCATGTAAAAATCTAAGGAATCTACCCAAAAAGATCAACTAACTGGAGAGTTTGGCAAGGTCACAGCATACAGATCAACATGCAAAAATCATTTGTAGTCCTGTATACTACCAATGAACAATCTGAAAATTAAATTAAGAAAACAATTGCATTCATAATAACATCAAAATGAATATACTTAACAAAAGAAGTGCACGACTTGTGTACTGAAAACTATAAAACATTCTTGAGAGAAATTAAAGAATGAATAAATGGTGGAGAGAGATATAATATTCATAGATTGCAGGACTCAGTATTGTGAAGGTGGCAATTCTTCTCAAAATGATATATAGATTCCATACAATTCCTATCAAAATCCCAGCAGGCTTTTTTGTAGGAATTAATAATCTGATCCTAACATTTTTATGGACATGAACAGGACCTAAAATTGTCAAATCACTTTTGAAAAAGAAAAACAATTTGAGGGCTTACATCACCTGACTTAAAAATTTACTTTTGGTATTTGCACAGGGTAAACCTATAGAACAACGGAACAGAATGGACACTCCGGGGGAAAAAAGCCACATGTTGATGTTGAACTGATTTGTTACAAACATGTCACAGCATTTCAGTCAGAAAAGGAGAGCCCTTCCGATAAATGTTGCTTTCAGCAATTGTTTCACAATCAGCTAACCATATGTGTGAACCACCTACCCACCCAAAAAAAGATCTTAGATACTTCCTTCCCCACAGGCAAAATTAACACAAAATGGATCATAGTATGAAACATAAGAGCTAAAATTATAATGTTATACAAAGAACCTAAGAGAAAATTTTGACGACCTTGAGTAGGCAAAAATTTCTTAGGTATAATATTAAAAGCATCCATAAAAGAAAAATTGATAAATCAATCCTTATAAAAATTAAAAACTTTTGCTCTTCAAAAGATACCACTAGAAAATGAAGAACAAGCCAAAGACTGGGAGAAATATTTGCACATTATATATTTGATAAAGGACTCCAGCATATACAAAGGACTCATATAACTCTGTAAGAAGAGGACAGAAGATTCATTAAAAATGGGCCAAAGATTATGATAGACCAAAGAAAGCATAGGATTGGCTAAGAAGCAAAGGAAAAGATGTTTAACATCATTAGTCATTAGGGAAAAACAATTTAAAACCAAAATGAGACACTACACGCCACTAGAATGGCTAAAATTTAAACATCTGTCAATACCAAATGTTGGTGAGGATGTGGAGGAATTCTCTTACATTGTTGGTGGGAATGTAGAATGATACAGCCACTTTGGAAAATAGGCAGGTAGTTTCTTAGAAAGTTAAATAAACATTTCCCATTCAACCCAGAGATTCCACTTCTAGGTATGTGCCAGAGAGAAATGGAAACATAGGTCCACACCAAATCTTGTACATAAATGTTCACAGCGGTATTATTCATTGTTTCCAGTCAAAACCTGAAAACAAATCAATGTCCATCAACTGGTAAATGGATACACAACATATGGAATAGCTATACCATAATAGAATTATTCAGCAATAAAAAGGAATGAACCACTGATATATGCAACGACGTGGGTAAAACTCAAAAACATTATGTTCAGTCTAAGAAACTAGCCATAAGACACATAATTGATGATTTAATTCATATGAAATTTCTAGAAAAGGCAAAAGTGTAGAGAAAGATAACAGGTTAGTGATTACCTGGGGGTGAGATTGGTGATTGCTTGCAGACTGCACATGGGAACTTTTTGGGGTGTTGAAAGTGCTCCAAAACTGGATTGTGAAGATGGTTGTGAAATTGTGACAAATTTACTAAAAATCTTTGAATGTTGCATTCAAAATGGAAAATTGTATGGTTTGTAAATTATAACCTAATAAAGCTTTAAAAAATAAATTGAGAGGATATATGGATGGATAAATGGATGGATTTGTGATAGATCAAGTACAAGAAAATATTAATAAGAGTCTATGTGGTGGATTTATAGGTGTTTACAATAAAATTCTTTTAAAAAGAGAAAAATGTAAGAAGACTCTTAAAATTCACATTTTACATCTTCTTTTTTCTCCTTGAACTTACATTTTCATTTCACTTCCATTATGATATTTACACTGATGTAATACTTTCTTTAACTGAACAGTTTTCATTGAATACCACATTTCTTTGAAATAAAAATTGATATGTGATTTTCAAATTTTAAATTAACTGTGATCATAAGGCTTTAAATATTTACAGTGTTTCTGGATTTCGTTCTGAATGCAAAGTAAATGTATTTATTATAAATGTATTATTGAGACAACACAATTATGGTTAAGAACACAGACTCTGGCAAGAGACTGCCTCAATTCGAAACCCAGCTCTGCCCAGCTGTGTAACCTTAGGCAATTTTCTTCATCTCTCTGTGCAACCATTGCCTCAACTATAAAATGAGGTAAAAATAATATCTAGTCATAGAGATATTGAAGGAGTTCAATGAATTAAAATATGCATGACAGTTAGGACCCACAGTAAGTACCATATATGTTTGCTATTATTTTCACATTGATACTTGTCATACAGAGAAGACGAAATTTTATTGGAAATGTATGATGAATATCAGTTATTGCTAGAATGGGCTCAGTATTAGTGCTGCTTGTATTTTCCATTGTAACATTGCACAGAGAAACTTTTTTTTACATAAATGAGTATCTGGGAATGGAAGAAAGTTTTTTTTTTTTTCCTTTACGTATAACAAAATCACTCAATTTGAGTTTCATGCCAAAAAAAAATTGTTCACCAGTTTTCCGTCATTTATTTTTAATGATTCTTCACTGGATGACCTGGTTTGATTTTACTGAAAGCAAGGATTTAGAGACCATCTGACTTGCAAAATTCTTTCCAGTCATTTTCCTTTATAACTACAACACCAATTTTTGGATTATACCCTGTTTGGTGCCTCAAGAGGTTGGTTTTTTTTTAACCCTCCAGGACAGTGGACTTTCGTAATATTCTGGGAGAGGGAAAGAGTTGCCTTCCTTTTATGAAGTGGTAGAAATAGTTGTTGGGAAAGAGAAACGGTGGGGTACTTGGCCCGCTGCCCTCCTGGCCTTCTGGGGCAAGTCAAGCTGAGGAAACAATACACGTGCGAGTCTGCGAGTGGCCTGGGTGCGGGGGCTTCAGTTTAAAGAGCTCATTCTTTTCTGTCAGGTGTTTGAACCAACCTGAGTTCTCTATTCTTGTTCCTGCAGGGTAGGGCACTCAGAGAGGGCCTCTCAGCAAACAAGAAGAAACGAGTTTGGAAAGATAATAATTGTTATTGAGGCTGAGCATATATCATGGGCTAAATTTGTCTTCAGGGATTGACCTGTTTGGACATTTTTACATAAAAAGCAGCTTCCAAACACAATGTGGTAGTCTCAGTGTGTTTCTGCTGTAAAATGAATGATTGGAACATGGCATTCATTCTTGGGATTGGATTCTCGCTAGGTAATGTTTGCTTGTTTTTCAGGGAAGGCCGTAATGCATTTGAGAGTAGAGGAGCCTCGTGAACAGAGTAAATGAGAGGAGCCCGCACATACAGGGCCACTTTGTGAAGTGGCTTCAGGAGTATTTTGCCAAGTGCACGCTGAAATCCTACAGTTTCTTTTCATGCCCTGCTCCGGACCCCAAATCTCTGCGTATTTCCCGCGTGTGCTGCAATTGCTCCATTAGCCTCCCTCACTGCAGCCGTGTTACAAAAATACTGTTAGGTGCAGCTTATAGCTTAAGTTAAAGAAAAGTCACCAATATCCTAGCTCCATGCATTTAATTTGTTGGCATTAGAATTTACAAGACAATGCAGAACATTTCAGTAGGTTTGAGGGAGTTGAAAAGCAATATTTTAAACTGAAAAAATCAGAAATCTGTTCACCTCGAATATTCCTTTATTTCCCTCCTCCAAATCATCACATAAAGCTAGTACCTGCATACTTTCCCTTCCTACCTTGTAAAATATTTAACTTTTATATTTCCTACTCTGAAAATAGTCTCTGAGGCTTCAGGGAGTTTTTCCAGGGACATCTGAGGTCTGGGCTGATGACAAGCACTGAGCATCGGCATCATTTGGCTTCTCAGTCATGTGGTTCCTGAACTAGGGGTGTGGTTCTAACAGCTGCAGAGAAAGAGCAGCCTGCAGACTAACTGGCGTGCACAGGGAGCTCTAGGAGCCAGACGACTTACAAGGGATCCACTGTGTCCTAAGAGGCCGAAAGATTTTCTGCAGACCCTGGCAAGGTGGTGCAGGCTGCATTTGGAGTAGCTGTCTGGAGGCCAGTAAGCATTGTGACAGCTGCTGATTAAAGAACAGTGTTCCGCAGAATCAATGGGAACAGAAATTGACTATAAACTGTCTGCTTCTTTGAGGAGGAAGAAAGTATGTTTGTGTGTGCTAGGCCAGTGAGGGGCCTGTCCTGTTTGGTGCAAAGTTGTCCAAACAATCTGTTTTGGGCTGATTATATCCAACTGTTGATCCTTCTAGCAAATGAACCATTTCATACTTGTTCAAGATAACTTGCCTCGTACTGTGTCTATCTTTCTGTGCATAATTTTCTTCACATATATTTTCATATGCTGATGAAGGATTTGGATAGAATTTTAGACTTTCCATTGTGTTTTGTGGACGTTGTGTGAGATATAATAGCAACCCCAAGAAACCTATCATAAAGGTTAGCAACAATAAACACTGAGTTATTTTTAAAAGATGAACACTAAAGACATTGTTACATTTTAAAGCAAAGTTTGTAAAGTAGACACAGAGCTGGAAGAAAGTCATACAGACATGACTGGTTCCATTGCCATCTAGAGGTTGACCTCTGAAAGAATGAATAAACAGGTTCAGCCCAGGAGAGAGATATGCAGTTTCTCTGATTTCTTTTACATATTTTTCATCTTTCTTTTCAACATCTGTGAAATTCCCCCAACCCTTTGGAACTTTTGTTTCTGATATATTCTATTTTAAAAGTATTTTAAAAGATGGTAGTTATACATGGAAACACATTATTCTGTTTTTACTCAACCCTTTTTTAAGATTTTTTAAATTTTTATTTTATTTTATTTTTTTATTTCAGCATATTACAGGGGTACAAATGTTTAGGTTACACGTATTGGCTTTGCCCCACCCGAGCTGAGTACACTTCAAGTGTGGACTCACCTCTTTGTAATGTGGACATATTTTATCATTCTCCTTTTTTCCTTTCCATGCTCTTTCCTGCATTGTTTTTGTACCAAGCATTTGTCTAAATATTTTACATGGATTCTCTTATTTAATGTTTGCATGACCTTATGAGGTTATTATTACAATTGCTATTATTATTATTTCCCCCACTTTACAGAAGTGAAAACAGGCTCTAAAAGGTTAAATGTGTAGATCTAAAGTTGCTCAGTTGGGACAGGATTCAGACTCATTTGAATCGAGGCATTTTGGCTCCATGGAATATAGTCATATGTTTTTAAAACCACTCTA
>CAUYSK010115156.1:0-36030 GCA_963575035.1 Avahi laniger
GGTCCATGTACCGCAAACTGAGCTGGTCAGCAAAGGGGGGAAGCTCCGTCAGAGGTGTTGGCAATGGAGCCATCAGAGTAAGGGTTCTCCTAGGCAGGGAAGGGGAGGTATAAAGAACCTAGAGAGGAACAGGATCCTAACAGAAGTGCCATTTGTCTCTTAATGGCATGTGAACTTAGTTTGGGATGGAACTTTCAGATAAAGAAGGACTCAAAGAATCTAAGTGGGCATTTCTAGGTAATTGTCTGCTTCACACAGGTAAAAACAGAATCATACCTACCTGAGCAAGGCATGAGCAGCTGGACCAAGACAAGGAAGGCAAGGAAGTCGAGCAGAAAGAAGTCCAGGTCACTTGCCATTTTCGTCTGATTCTATTTAAAAACAAAAGCAAAGCTACAGATCTGTACATACTTGTATACGTAAATGTCTCAACAAGGTATAAAAAGATGTATGCTAAACTGAAGATTGGAGGTTTAGGAAGCAAAAGGACATGTTGACCTTTTGTTCTCATTACTTTTAAAACTATATTAATGCTTTAAATTTTAAAAATTTCATGTACTACTTAACAATTAATTATTGTTATGAGTAATTTTACTGAGTGGAACTTATTAGGCACTCAGTAAATACTAACTCCTCAACAGTTTCCCCCAAAAGAAAGGAGCATGAGGCCCACAGTCATGGTACCTGCTACTGGGGGTACAAGGGTCTGGCAATCGCCTCTGAGAACAAGGTCTGCAAGAGATGTGGGGAAGGGTGAGGAGAAGGCAAGAGACACAGGTCTCTGTAGCTGGCTGTCCTTCCGCCCCTGCCTGAGACTCGTACCTACCCTCTGAATAAACATTGCCTTTCACCCCATCTTCTGCTCCTCAAAACTGTTCTTTATGCTGCTGGGATTGGGGGGGATTATTATTATTGTTAGTTCTTGACCTAACAATTCTGTGCTGTCTTCAGAGTGAGAAATTAATTTTCTTTTTTTATTTTAGGATATTTATTTTTCTTTTTCATGATGATAGACAATTTTGAAAATGAAGAAAAATATAAGGGAATAAAATTTTAAATTGTATGTAGTGGTAATCATATATTTTACTATTGCCAATGTAAATTTTTCTGCAAGGGCATTAACAGGGTATTCTTTGAGCGAAAAATTCCACTTACATAAATTACTGTTGAAGAAATAAAAATCAGAAATTAACTCAATGTTTAAGGCTACTGAACATGGTAAAATCAATAATAGCAAAATGTAACTACAACTTAAAATACAAAATAGAAATAGTTAAATAAATAATGGAAAGGATAGTTTATGTTTTGAGGAAATGGAAAAGAGAAAGAAAAACAGGTACTAAACCCTAAAGAATACTAAACAAAGTATAATGTATGGATCCAATATTGTTAAAATTATAAATAATCACTCTTCATTAAAACCTGAATTTCTTGTGGCTGCATGGAAATCCCTTTTAATGAGTGAACTATGCATTGTTTATCCATGTTCCAACTGTAGTATATGTATGTTGATTCAGATTTTTCTATACAATAAATAGTTCTGAAATGCACACATTTATATATAAATCTTTAGGGCACGTTTCTTTTTACAATCTCTTTGTATAGATGTCTTGTCTTGGCCAGAACAGAGCTTAAAGGTCCTTTGCTCCTTTCTGACCATGATACATTCTTAAGAACATGCAGTTAGAATCTTTCTTCACTCAGGATGTCTCCCTTTCAATCCACCAAATCCCAACCTCTGTTAAGTCCTCATTCTTTGCACTACTTCTCTGCTCTTCCCAGCATGCTCCCACCACATGTGGCGTGGGCGCGTGCACGCATACACACACACACACACACACACACACACACACACACAAACACACACACACACACACACACACAAAAGGTCCTCACCCCTTTCTCTGTTTGGGTACTTCCTGAATGCCTGCTTTCAGCTTGTCAGCCCCTTTCTCCTCCCAGGCCCTGTAGCCCTGGCTCTAATCAATTTCCCTCACTTACCCCTTGGTATTCCCATCTGAGGATCACAGCCCACAGAATAAAGGTGATTAATAGTCCTCCATCCTTTCTATTATGGTTAAGAGGCTCTTATCTGGAAGAAAAGAAAAAGAAAGAAAGCAGAGACTGTTCACTCGGGTGAGAAACAGCAAGAGTCTGTCTTTGGAAGAATTAGTGTTTTGATTGGCTCAGAGATGGTGTATCTCATCAGTTGCTGGGTAGAAACCACTGGGGAAGGTTAGAATGAAAACTGAAACTACATTGAATTGTACCCATTGAAGAAAAATTCCAGGCCCTACCTCCCTTAGTGTTTGCATTTCTTGGTCTTTACCTATTTAACTCATTCTTGTGGGTGTATATATATATTTAAGTATTTCTTCATATTCTTTTATACTTTCTTCTTATGCCTTTTACCTCATAATAGAAATGTCATCAGAATGGAGTGGAAAAATAAAAAGATTTTAATGTGTGAACAGAGAACAATGTGCATTAATTAAAATGTTACTGTGATATTTACTAACATCTGCTTGCATGAAGATGGGTACATGGAGGAGGAGGATCTCTTACTACAGAGCCTAATGAAAGTACGAATGGAAAGAAAACCAGACACACTCCACCATTTTAAGCACCTCTGGCATCCAGGTCTAGGATCCATTACTAAATATCATAATTTTCTGATTTCCAGAGTCAGTGCTGCTTGGCATGTTTTACATATTTCAGGAAATTTTTACTGCCACTGTTTCTGAGCATCTTCATTCACCCTCAGCTGCTCATTTGTGCTATAGCGTATTTTCATGTATATTTGTTTCTCACTCTGCCAATGGATTATGTAGTCTCTGAGGTTAGACTCTAGATAGGCTGTGAATACTGTCTCTGTACAAGATCTGTGGGACAAACTGGTTCTTCCTGTGACCTAAGACCTCCCAAGACACTTTATTTGGTTTGCAAGACAGTGATACACTCCTCAAAGCTCCTAGGGCTTAGATGTGATCTGAGCTGATGGAATCTGATTATATTACAACAGTTTGAATTCAGACTCTGTGGTTAAGATGGCTGGTCATTTGTATAATATTCATTCCCCACTTTTTCTTAGTAATAAGGCTTAATTTTCTTGTGCACTGCAATGTTCTCTTCCCCATGGAGACAGAGAAAATCAAGGGACTAAGTTTTAGCCTATGGTCTGTAGGTGAAGTTGTAGCATTGTGCTTTTCCCAGATATCCTTAAAAGAGGAGGCTGAAACAGCTGGGAGACACGTACTCCCTACTTCCTTCTTCCTCGTACCCAGTACGTAGACTTTGGACACAGAGGTACAGCAGCTGCCTTGTGCCATAAGGCAACCTTGACAATGGAAGCCAAGTGCTGAGACAATAGAGAATGAAGACAGAGTAGGCTGGAGCATGGATGACATCCCTGAGCTGCCAGACTAGCCCTGGACTGCCACTGTCTGAATTCATTATATATGACAGAAAAATAAACTCTTGTTTTAGCCAATAGCATTTTTGGTCTCTTTTATCAGCAGGAAACACAATTCTCCCTTCTCTTCTCCCCCTTCCCCACTAGTTTGTCATGAAACTTTCCAAACATATAGTAAAGGTGAAAGAAATTTTAGTGAATACCAATGTATCTACTACTTAGATCAGGGGTGGGGAATCTTTTCATGCTGGAAATCTGCATTAATTTAGCTGTAATCAAATAAGGCCACATTCAAGAAACTTCAATTAGATATACTTAAAAATGTGCATTATTTTGTAAAAATCTAACTACTATGTACTTAATAATTTCAAAAATGAAAAATATTTGTTAACTTTAAAGTTAACCAATCTTTTAATGACATTGTTGTGTCTTCTTTTTGCTCGAAAGCATTTGAATATTTGGTTGCAGCAGGGGAGTTGGCAGTTTCAGTTGATCCTCTAGATGAGTATCAGTCATTTGTAACCTTAAGGGTGTCTTGATTTGGGTTAGGTAGGAGAATGTAGATTTGCAGTAGTAAGTGGTTGAAAAGCAAGAAAGCGTTTTTCAGTCATGTTGCCGAAGGTTTGGGTATTCTACTGCATTTTCCCATATTTCAATTGGATCTTTCTTAGCATCAAACAATGCCTTTAAAATGTCCTCTGCTGAGAGCTCAATCAATTTCATGGGTAGTTCATCAGGTGCCTTGGTGATACCAACTAGAAGCTGAAATGCTAATTTGAGTGTGATGTCATGATTCTCAAAGTCAGTGAACATTTCATTGTATTCTCCAATTAATAGGTCTATAACAGTTGCATATTCTTCAAATGATTCACATATATCATCCTGCTTATCAATGGCCTTTGCTAACTGGGGAAAACGTTCATTCAAAATTTCCTTTTGAAGAAGTATTTTGAAAAAAGACAGTTTTTTTTAAAATGCTTGGATTTTTTGCCACATATCATACATAGACTGAAATTTACCTTGCAAAGAAATATTCAAATCATTTTGATTTGACATGATATCACTCAGAAATGCTGCATTCCCATAGAAATCTTCTTTCAATAATTCACATTGCTGATTCTGTTCTTAAAATTTAACTATCTGTTCTCTCAGAGATAAAATTTTGGCTAACACCTATCCTTGCGATAACCAATGAACTTTAGAATGACATGGCAAATTCACACTGAATACCTCAGTGCTCAACTTCAGCATATTAGGAAACTGATGATGCCATGTTGCATTTGCAGGAATACAGTTAACAATACTTATAACTTGTTGCAAAGTGTCACTTAAAATAGTAGCTTTAGCACAGAGATTTTAGTGATGCAAGATTTTATACAATAAAAAGAAATGAAAGCATCTGAAACTGTTAATACTTTTTTTATCTGTACAATAAACTCTTCATATTTTCCCGTCATGGAAGGTGCACTGTCTGTACAAACACTCAGTAAATTTACCAAATTCAGTCCAACTTCACCACATTTATCCTGAAAGTTGTTGAAGTTATCTATTCTCCGTGTTCTTTTGGCAAGAAAGCCCAAAGTTAGTAACACTTTGTGACAAAGAAAATCTTCTGTTATTACCGGCATGAAGTATAAACCTTATGAGGAGTCAGTAGCATCAGTTGATTCATCCAAAACAATTGAATAATATATATTTTTCTTTTGAAGTATTGCATGAATTTGTTCTGTTAAGTTGAGGTCTAATTCATGCTGCTAGTCAGTTATGGTTCTCCTTGAAAGAGGCAGTTGTTTGTACTTTGAAATGTTATTGCAGTCTAAGCATCCTACAACTTTGACAATGCATACTTTCACAATTTCTACATCACTGAATGGCTTCCCTTTCTTCCCTGAGTATATAGGATATATTGCTACAGTCGCATTATTTCCAGGTCTTATTGCTGCTTGAAAGAATTGTCTTTGCTTTTGCTTTTTGTCTTTTAATTTCTGCAGTGCAACCTTTTGTGCCTCTCCCTCTAACTTAAAATATTTGTTGTCTTTATGAGTGTTATAATGCTGAGGAGCATTGATTTCTTTAATGTTGATATTGCAGTAACACAAAGCAAGTAAATCATCTTATCTTTAGCAGAAACAAGATAATATTGTAATTCCCAATCCTCATTTAAAAAATCTGTTTTCTTCCTTCAGTGTTCTCTTGGTCTTCTTTGATGTGACAGGCTGTTAAGCAGACAGAATTAAAAATACTGTCAAGCTATGCAGCTATTCACAAATTCCACTTCAAACAGAGCACTGTTGTCAAAGCTGATAATAATAGACTGTTGGCATACTCGAATCCCGTAAACTCTTGCCAACCAGCATCTTGCAGTATTGGCACCAGTCAGGCAGGGGAAATTAGAACTAAATCATGAGCATAACAGCCGTCAATTTAGCCCTAATGGCTTATTAATGTTCTAATTGTGCCATGTAGTCTGGGAGGATTATTTCATCGAAACTTATTTTAGTCTTTGGTATTTTAAATAGGTTCATTTTAAAAATAAAATAAAAATATAAAAGGCAAACAAAAATGTATTAATAAAATAAAAAGATTTATTCTGTAAAATTTGGATTCAGTCAAAAGGCCATACTTAAGGACCTAGAAGGCCACATATGGCCTTAGGACCATAGGTTCCCCACCCCTGACCTAGATTGTACAAGTAACATTTTCCCGAATTTTCTTACTTTATTATAATGCATCCCTCTCTTCATCTCTTATACGTCCATCAGTCCTTATTTAGTTTTTTTGTTTGTTTTAATTTTAAATTCAAAACTCATCAGAAACTTTGCTGTTTGAAATTATATCTGTAATGTTATGAAGTAAGTAATGAGCTGTCTCCCTCATGTACATAAAAACCAACACTATGCCACCAGGTTTTGAAAAGAGAAAGGCTTTATTGCAAGTCAACTGGCAATACTCAGATCTGTCTCCCTGAACTGGTGTCTGGGGCAGGTTTTGTAGGAAGAGAGTAACAAGGCTTGATCTGATTGGATCTTGCAATGACGTGATGCTGGGAGGCATGATCTGACTGGATCACGCTGTGGGAGGTGATCCTGTGCTCGATCTGATTGGCTCATGGATCATGCAGTGAGGTGTCAGCATTCCTTGATGCAAGTACTTATGTTCCACCCATGGGTGTAGGCTTGGTTCATCTGGTCATGTTCAGCTTACATGGCCTTCAACTTGGGATACATGGCAACTGAAAACCAACTCACCATTTTATTACACAAAATAAAAAGGACTGGTTCTGTGTTTATAGTAAGAATGAAACATCTAACTGCTACCTGGAGTATCCACGTTACTTTGACACAGAAAAGCAGCCAAGGTGCTGAGATTCATAGAAGTTTCTGGGCCAGGTGTGGTGGTTCACACCCATAATTCTAGCATTTTGAAAGGCCGAGGCAGGAAGATCTCTCAAAGAGGCCAGGAATTCAATACTCAACTTGGGCAACACAGTGTGAGACTCCCTCTCTATAAAAAAATTAAAAAATTAGCTGGGTGTGGTGGCCCATGCCTGTAGTCCCAGCTACTCAGGAGACTGAAGCAGCCCACTTGAGCTCAGGAGTTTGAGGTTGCTGATGATGATACCACTGAACCCCAGCTCAGGCAACAGAGTGAGACCCTGTCTCAAAAAAAGGAAAACAAAACAAAAAAAGAAGTTTCTGGGCCCAATACTTCATATCTCTAACCTTGGTAGTTTCCAAAAAGACAGAGCTCTATGTCCACTTCTCATCCAGTCTTTTCCACAAAGCCCTGGGAGAGAAGTCTTGGAACAAATGGATGTGAAATGGGACAGAAACAAATCCACTGATTTAACAAATTTCTATTGAGAACCTACCATCTAGTACGTCTCAGGCACTGAAGTGTGTAATCGGTGAGGAGAGGTTGCAGTATGGAGCAGATAGGAGCACAGACTCTGATGCTAAGTTACCTGTGTGACCTTGGGCCAGTGACCCAACCTCTCTGTACTTCAGTTTCCCTATCTGTAAAATAAGGATAATGATAGAACTTGACTTTTTGTGTTGCTGTTATGAGGATGAAATGAGATAATAAAGGCAATTTTCTTACGACAATGCCTCAAAAAGAATAAGTCATAAAGATGTATGCTAAGTAAAAAGTAAACTTTATCCTCCTTCTTAGGGTTGTCAGGTTGAAAATATTCCTTGAGGAGAATGAAAAGACTCAAACTGACCCCAAAGGAATGCAAAATTGAAGGGTGGGCTTCGACTGTTAACTTTTGGAGATGGGCCTAATAGAGACCAAAAATAAGAGCAGACACTTCTTTTCTGTAGGAAATAGATAGGTATGTACATATACTTAAGAATAATTTAAGTTGATTTTGTCTAACAATTGCACTTTCAAGAATGTGTCCAAATGACAAATGTAATTCTGAAATTTATTCTGTAGAAGTGATTAGAGCTATGCACAATTTACACACAAAGATGTTTAAAGCAGTACTGTTTGCAATATCAAAGAAAGAAAACCATCTTCTTATAAATACTATAATATAGATGTTGAAGTAAAAAAAAAAGCATGTCATGGAACAATATATATAGCAAGGTCCAATTTTCATGGGATAAACTAAATGCGCATGTATTGGTATAAACATCTTAAAAGGTAAGAGAACATGCACTTAACTGTTGGTGAAGCACTGTATTTCAAGCAGGTAGTTATTTACAGAAAAGAGAAGTAAACAAATTCATAAACTGGAATAGACATCATGAAAACTCTAGACTGAAAAATGATATAAGGGTTGTTGAAATTGCTTGATGGAGGGCGTGTTAGATTCTTAGAGATGATCTGATGTGGCATTAGATGTAAGAATGTTAGATGTAAAGTAATGTCACAGACCAGCAGGGTGTCCTGGAGAAGTGAGTCTTCTCTGTGAGCTTTATTTAGTATCTCCAGGTTTTTATGAGGGTTGAAATGAAATGAAGTCCTTGTATGAAAAGACTTTGCAATGGCACATCTTCCTGTTATTGTTCTATTATGTAGAAATTAAAAACAGACACTGCTAGTGGGCATCTGCCTTTCTTTTTTTCAGTACCTTGTGAGAAGATCAAGGTGAGATATTCCTCTCCATCCATCTTGTCCTTCCATCAGTATTTCTTAATCTCTGCTTTCCTTTGAGTTTCTTTTTCAGTTTCCAGCTGGGGGACAGCACCAGATGCACAATCCTAACAAGAGTCTATTGTGTTGCATGGTCTTTCTTTGATTCTCTGCACCACTCAGCCCTGGAGCACCATAGCCCCAGGCTTTGTCCAGCTCCTTGGAAAACTGGGAAGGAAATCAAAGCTCTGAGATCAAATGTCAGAGGGGATCAGCCACCACTGCTGGCTGGGATGGGAGCTCTGGGGCAGTTGTCCCTAGAAGAAGCTCCTAAACCCCAGTGCAGAGTTTTCCCAGGGAGATTCAACTGAGAGAGTGCCTGAGTATTGACAGCCTCAGTGACGGATTGTCAGAGGGGTTGGGTGAGAGAACCAGAGGCAGAAGAAAGGTCAGAGGGCTGAGAGAAGGAAGCTTGGGAGGAAGTGTGGATGTAGAATCATCAGCCACATGATGAAAGAGGTTCATAGTTCAAGAAGATCCCCACCTGGTGACGGGGATAGCACAGTGGGAAGAAGGATATGAGGAAAGCGGTGGCGTGATATTTATAGCATACAGTTCCATACCCCGGAATCCATTTTGAGGTGACTCAGTGATTTCCCAAATCCTTTCTGAATTTTCTACACAAACCTCAAGCTCCCAGCAAGCCCTGTCCCTCACTTCTACTTTACAGATACGTCCCCCAAAGAGAAGGCTTATGGCCCAGCACACGAAGTTCAAGTAAAAACCTCCTGGGTTTTTTGGGAACATCCTGCTGTGTGTTTTTCCACCTCATGCTCAATGATCTTCAGATGGAAAGATTTCAAAGTAGGCTGTATCTGGATCCAGAGTCACATTAGCTGCAGAAACAGCAAGAAACAAGAGAGTAGCAGCTCCACTATGGCATCTCAAGCCCTCAATGACTGAGAGTAAGGGAGACAAGAAACTGACCCTGACCCGTAAAACCCTCCTCCTTCTTCCTCAAAGCAGTTGGAGTGATAAGTATCTCCCCAAATGTCCTCAAGGTCGTGCTTTGAAGAGCCCCTGGGAGAGGCAGACGCTTTTATAAGTGGGTGCTCCAGGTTCCTGAAATCTGGAGGTCCAAGTCCCTGGGAGCAGGGGTAGCTACTCAGTAATCCCCTCTTCTCACTCTGTCCCCTCATCTCCCACAGCGTTTTGTACAAATCACTCTTCTGTCACTGCACTATTGTTTTTTGTTTCTCTTCTATACCAGACTAGGACTCTAGAAGGTAGAGACTGTTCATCTGTGTTCATCTTTGGGCCGGGTCCTGATAGTGAGAGACTCAGAAGACTCTTATGGGGGAAATTTGTATATGTTCACCAAATACTGCTTCTTTTTCTCCTAAGGACACAGTGAGATGATGTTTCCCAGGAGAAGAGTTAGCTACTTTCAAGCCTGGCCCATGAGAAGGCTTCTTCCCAATATTTCTACCATTTCCTCCCCATTTGCTGGCTGGATGCAGAGTAGGGTGGCCCTAGAAGGTCAATGTGGAGCAGAGCTCTCACCTCCCATGTGATCTTTCCTGAACTCTGAAGAGACAGAAAAATAAACTTTTATTATGTTTACATAATGAAGCTTTGGAGTTGTTTGTTACAACAGTTAGCCTACTCTGATGAAGATAAGGCAGGAACAGTTTTTATGGTGTTGTAAAGCAGTGGTCCATCATCATGGCAGGCAGAGAAGGAAGGCTGTTCATGTCACGTGTTCTCTTTTCTGATACTTCGCTTGTGTGGCAGTAGGGACCTAGAGAGAAGCCAGTGGGAATATATTGTCCAGGGAAAGCAGAAGCAGGAGCTGCTTATGAGGGGAGAACCTTGAGCTTGTTACATGGTGTGACAGACAGACTCTAGGGGGACCCTATGATCACTCACCCCTCATGGGGTTCACACCTTTGTGTGCTCTCTTTCCTTGATAGTGGGTTGAACCTGTGATTTGCTGATGACCAATAAAATATGGCAAAGTTGATGAGATGTCTCTTCCTTGATTATGGTATGTTATATTAGTCTCTGTCTTGCTAGTTGACCCACTCTAGGGGTTCTTTCTCCATACCTGGCTTTGAAGAAGAAACCAGTCATGTTGGGAGGCCCACATAACAAGGAGCTGAAATAGCCTCCAGAATCTGAAAGCCTCCAGAAGTTGGGGCCCTCAGTCCTACAACTATAATGAAATTAGATATGCCAACAACCTGAGTGATCTGGGAAGAACATTTTTTCAGTTAATAATCCAGACAACACAGCCTGGCCAACACCTTGATGGTAGCTTTTTGAAACCCTGAACTGAGAACCTCACTAACCTGTGCCTGGATGTCTGTCCATAGAAACTGTGACATGATAAATGTGTGCTGTTTTAAACCACTGTGTGTGTAGTGATTTATCGTGCAGCAATAGATAACTAACACACTAGCTAAATGAAAAGGGACAGTGGCAAAAGATGAAGATATAGAAGAGCAAAAAGAATAATTTGCACTCCATCCTGACCTCGCAGCTGGACTGTGCTCCTCATCTGCACCTGCCTACTCTGCATCTGCACGTGGGCCTCCCATCAGCTCCTTAACCCTGGTGTACCCAAAAGTGAACTTTCAAATCTATGCTGCCTCCTCCCCTGCCTCTACAACCTACTTCTCTCCCCGTTTCCCCACCTCAGTAAACGGTAACCAGTTTCTTAGGACTGAAACCTTGTGATCACCCTTGATCCACTCCATTATTCACACCCCACATCTAAGACCATCGGCAAAGCTTTTTTGGTCTATCTTAAAAATAAGTGTCACATCAGACCATTTCTCACTACTTTACAGCTCCACCTTGGTACAAGTCATCCTCTTGTTCCACCTGGATCAGTGCAGTTCCTCCCAGCTGGTCTTCAGCCTTCTATCCACCATCCCTACCCAGAGCCCAGTCTCAATCTAGCATCCGAAGTGATTTCTTAAACCATAAGTCAGTCCACTGCCCCTCTGCTCAAACCCTTCTGCTGTTCCCCTCTCAAAAGCAAAGGCAAGGTCAGCAAGATGACTTTCAAGGTTGTATGTGATGTTGCCCTCAGACCCCTCTGACATCCTGCCCTCCCATTCCTCTGGTCACCCGTGTACTCTAGCCACACCAGCCTCACCGCTAGTCTTCACACACTCCACATGTGCTTCTGCCTCTGCACTTTGGCAATGCTGTTCCCCCTACTTGGAATGTTTTTCCCCCAGGTGTTCCTGTGTCTTGCTCCCCTTGCTCATCGTCATGGTATTTTAAATCGCAACTTCTGATATTCTTTACCTTGATTTATTTATCTCCTGAGCACTTATCATCACACAACACACGACACATATTACTTTTTATTTTGTTTGTTGTCTGTTTCCCACCACAACAAATTATGTTGTTTTGATTGGAGACTTTCTGTTTTGTTCATTTCTCTTCCTTCAGCACCTAGAATAGTGACTGGCACAGAGTTAGTGCTCATGGATCCTTGTTGAATGAATAAATAAAGTGAATAGAGAAGTCTGAGAAAAGCTGAAGAGGTAGGCGTCCAGGATGAGGGTGCAGCATTAGCCCGAGACAGGAGAAAGGACAGATCAAGGGGACAGGTGTAGATTGTGGCACAAGGAGTCTGGGACCTGCCTCTTCTATTTTCTCTCTGAGATGGGAGATTGTTTCACCATCTGAGACGTGGGTAAAGGATGTGGTGGTGAGGATAACGGCTAATATTCACTATCAAAGCTCTGTGCTGTGCTTTCCACATCTTATCTCATTTTTTAACATCTGCTCAGATCAGTTGGTGTAATTAACTCTATTTCTAGAAGAGAAAAATAGAATTGTAGAAAGGTTAAGGAACCTGTCTTGGTTTGTGTGAATGAATAGAATAAATAGAGGTCAACCATCTGTGTTAACCAGCAAGAAGAAACAGGTGTAGAAACATGATACCACATGATGTGTTTGGGGCACTGCAGGTGGTGTGAATAGTCTGGTGTGGGGTGGCACATGTCAGGGACATCCAAAGTTAGAGCAAAAGGAGGAAGCCTGGATAGTTGAGTGCCTGTCATGCGGTAACAAGTCCAGGACAGCTGGACTTTATCTTTGAGGCCAGTGTTTCTTTAGTGGAGTTACAGAAAAAACTTGTTTAGACAAGAACTAATTTTTAGAATGCATCTGAAAATATATCTTCAAACTCCTGAGGGAGATGGGAACTAGTTTAAAAATGCAGCATTAAAGTTGAAATCTGTCATTAAGGAGGTCATTTGCCACTAATATGACAATAAACATAGCAGTTATCTTGGAAACTGGCACCTCTCTGCAATAATTGATTATAAAGATGGCAACCAGATGATACAGAGTCTTCTTAGGATGTTTTTTCAGGTTAAAATTGACATTGAAATAATTTTTTTTTTTTTTTTTGAGACAGAGTCTTACTCTCTTGCCTGGGCTAGAGTGCCCTGACATCAGCCTGGCTCACAGCAACCTCAAACTCCTGGGCTCAAGCGATCCTCCTGCCTCAGCCTCCCAGGTAGCTGGGACTATAGGCATGTGCCACCGTGCCTGGCTAATTTTTTCTGTTTTTAGTTGTTTGGTTAATTTCTTTCTATTTATAGTAGAGACAGGATCTCGCTTTTGCTCAGGTCGGTCTCGAACTCCTGAGTTCAAGCAATCCTCTCACCTCGGCCTCCCAGAGTGCTAGGATTACAGGTGTGAGCCACCGCGCTCGGCCTGAAATAATTTTTTTAAAAATTTTTAATTTTTTTAGAACTTATGAATCTCCATAGCATCCCCCACTCCAATAAGACTGCGGGACGCAATGGAAATCCACAGAAGATTTGGGAACTAAGAAGAATATAATCAGATTTCTCTTTCAGCAAGTTTTCTCTGAAACTCCAGGCTATAGTAAACACTGTAATAGCTTTTAAGAAGCAATGTGTTGTCCATGCCCATGTTGGGCATGGACAGACAGATTTCCTGTCTGTTTTCTGGTGCTTATTTAAACTAAAGGCCTTAAAATGAAAAAGGCAGCAGTCACTGTTGGGGTAAGGGAAGGAGGACTCCAAGTGTCTTTTCGGTGGCTGTCATTGAGACAAGGACCATGGCAAACTGAACCTCAGGGATCTGTGGTAAAAGAAGAAAGAAAACATTGGGGGAGTGGTCCATGCTTGTGAAGGGTCCCTAAGAAAGGACTTGCCTGCTTCGGGGTAGGAAAGGAGCCCACTTGAATGGATGTTGGCACCACTGACCAAGCAAAGGAAGAAGGCGGATGAGCAGGTTGGCAGAAGAGGACATGGAGTTCAATGTTGGATGCAGATTTGGAAAGACTCTGGGGCATCCCCATGGTGAGAGCCGGGAGATATATGGGCTAAAACTTCAAACTGTGTAAGAGTGAGCAAGGCCTCAGGGGAAAGAATCAGAACAAAGACACCTATTAAATGGGCAGGTAAAGTCTTAAATTAAAAAGAATACAATTTACTCACTGTCCATTTTCTGGGCTTTTCTCCAGCCTGAAGTAGAACAAAGAAACCTCATGTGATAATTGGCATGTGACATGGCCTCAAATCATACACAGAGGAGAGGGAAGCACAGAGCTTACCCAGCTCTCTTTGGAATTTCTCTGCAAAAGGATGAGAAATTAATCAGCACCATCCACAATAGACAAGCCAGGTCTATTTGGCCAAGAACCCTCTGGAGGCTCCTTTTCCTGCTCTGTGCACAGGGACTCCTGTGAACTGTCCCAGAACATGGAGCTCCAGGTCCCAGTCAGTATTACAGCTTGGATGAAGTAAATGGGGGAGGATTGGTTCAGCGTTGAACAAGGATTATGAAGGGAAGAAAGACTGCATTAGAACCCTCAGTAAAAAGACCCTCTTGATCTGCTTCATGTCTGTCCTCTCCCTTTTCATCTCTCCAATCCCCTTTCCTGCAGTCTTCTTTGGAGTTCACTGCCTTATCTCCTGATGGCTTTACCTTTGGTCCAGCATTCCTGCTCTTTCTCCCGGTGACATTTCCAGATGAAGCGAAGCACACCCACTAGAAGAAGTGTCAGCACAAGCAAGAGTGAGATCTGAGCTGCCACCCAAGGAAAGTCCTTCAGGAAGAGAGTGCATATGTTGCAATTGCTGAGCATTATTCCTGTGGAGAAACACAGGAAAGGGCCAAGGGCTGGGAGGTGCTGGAGCAGCATGGAGGATGCCTCAAGGACCCCCTGAGATTCTTGGTCTGGCCCAACAGCAAGGGGGGGCCTGGCCAGGACAGTGACTCCAGCTTTGCTCCATTTTCTCCTGCAGGATTGTTGAAAAACCAAGAAACCTTGAGAATCATTTTTTAAAAAGTCTCTGGTACCTGGCGGTATCTCAGAAAGACAAAATCACCCCTGAACTATAGAACTGAAACTGGAATCCTGAGGAATGACTGGAAATTATTGCACTTTCCTCTAGTCATGAGCAGAGAAGCTTTCCACTGAGAATTACCTTGAACTTGGGAGCCCTTCAAGTTAATGCACTTGTTGAGTGAAGTGTTTTTGGTACGGAAAGGGGCTACAGTAGGAACTGGAAGACCTGAGTACCAGTCCCAGTTCCACCACTTCCTGTATGTGTGGTTTCAGACAAATTACCCAGCGTCTCTCCATCTTGATTCTCACCTATAAAATGGAGAGTTCAATGATATTACCTGTGCTATCAACACTGCCAGATCAATTTAAAATAACTGTGAGAAGAGACCCTATCTAAATGAACTTTTTTGCATATGTTTCTTTTGAATTTTCTTTAGCAACCAGCCCATGCTAGTCATTTAGTAAGCATCCAATAAATAATGTGAGTTGAAAAAAATGAGAGTTTCGACCCTGTTTTCTATCAGAAAAAGGATTCTATATAAGTGAAAATCCTTTTTAAAGATGTTTTGCAATTTTAAATATGATATGGATAGAGAAAGTTAAATTAATAAGTAGAAACTACCCATAAAGCCAGAAGAGAGAAATAAATGTACATAAATGTGTACAAGGATGGGACTTCCCTGAAGCCCATGCTGGACAGAAGAAGGCAGGTGAGGATGCTATTTAAAAAGGAGTATGCATGTATGTAGTTTTCTCTCTTCCTCTTAGGGCCTTTGCAAGTGGTCCAGATCATTTCTGGAAATCCCTTTTTGGTCTTCTTTAGCACTACTTAAGCAGTATTTCTGGGGAAATGTCTGTTCATCTACTTAATATTTAATCTAATATTTGCTGTCTTAGTGTGAATACCATAGTCTGTTTTGTGCTCAACACTATAGAGGAGAAAGAAAGAAAGAAACAAGAACTGTCAGGAAAAATTGTGAAAGACTCTAAAATGGTCAAAAAACCATGACTGGGTATCTTGTCTTTTCAACGGATTACTGGTATTGCCTAGCAGACCTCACACTGGGTATATCTGATTCTACAGGAATGTGCCCTTCTATTTCTTGGCTATTTTACGACTCTGAAGAGATACCAGTCTCTCCACACTCGATTCCACAAGTCCTTACCCCTTGAAAAAAATGGCTGACCATGGTTTTTTGATTCTCTGGGAACTGCTACTGCATTGGAATAGGAAAATCGTCAAAATCTCTATGGAGACACTACAGGTCACACACAGATGTCTTGGGATCTCATTTCAGATCTGACACTAAATTGTGTGATCTGGAGCTAGTCTCTTAAACTGGTTGGACTTCAGTTCCACTGTACACTGCACGGCTAGACTTCACTGGATTACCGGTAAGGCCCTTGCCATTTCTGAGTTTTTAATTTTATTGTTCTTCCTGTATCCCTCCCTCCATAATAGTTCTGGGAGTATTGCCTGATGTTGTAACAAATATATTTCAAAAATTCAGTGGCTTAACCCCAAACCATTTGATTTCTTCTCACATAATTGTCAATGCAATTGTTCCCTCTTGTCAGGCAGGTTTTATTGGTGCAGCTTCTTTCTGCAGGACAGTTCTTCAGATGGCCTTGGACTGACCCATTTCTTCCTCATTTCTGGCTTGTAGTTCCCAACAATATAACCGTAGAATGTGCTGGGAATGCAACATCTTGAGATAGGGAGGAACTGCCCAGGACAACCTGGGCTTTGTTCCTTTGTCCCTGGAAGTAGGATGTCTTTCAAAGGTTTAGCTTCACGTGGCCCCTGAGCTATATGATCCAGGTGGGCTGCCTTTCAGGGTCCCTCAGCTGTGGTACTAGTAGGGCGTGTGCAGTCGAGGCTCTGTCTACCCCGGGCAGCTTTCCTGAGCCTTAGAGAACCCACACAAAATGGATCCTAGCCTTCTTTTGTCTCTTGCTGCGTGTCTGCAGGTAATTAATCTGCTTCATGTACCTTGTTGCATGTATGTTCTGTCTCACCAGACTCGGACAAGTTGATAACGAGTGAATCTGCTTCACAAAATCGGTTTAGTGAGCAGCGTACTGTCTGACAGAACCATGGCTTATTGGTGAAG
Organism: Avahi laniger; assembly: GCA_963575035.1. Lineage (NCBI taxonomy): Eukaryota > Metazoa > Chordata > Mammalia > Primates > Indriidae > Avahi > Avahi laniger. The sequence goes on from CAUYSK010115156.1 coordinate 16,958, forward strand.
CAGGAGGAGTGATACTCCCCAGCACACAGCCCAGAGTAGAGACATCAACTTGGGAGTGCAGGGGCTGGACATGCAGGTGGATGATTTATGGCAGCGGTCCCCAACCTTTCTGGCATGAGGGACATGGAAGACAATTTTTCCACTGACTGGGGGTGGAGTGCGTGGTTTGGGGATAATTCAAATGCATTTATTGTGCACTTTATTTCTATCATTATTACGTCGTAATATATAATGAAATAATTATAGAACTCACCATAATGCACAATGAGAACCCTAAACTTGTTTTCCTCTAACTAATGCCGCTGCTGATCTGACAGGAGGCAGAGCTCAGGCTGTGACGTGAGCAATGGGGAGGGGCTGTAAATACAGATGAAGCTTCACTCTTCACTGCTGGCCCACCGCTCACCTCCTGCTGTGTGTGGCCTGACTCCTAACAGGCCATCAACCAGTACTGGTCCACGGCCTGGGGGTTGGAGACTGCAGATTTATAGGGAAGGAAAGACGACAAATGGGACATAGGTCACCCCCCAACCCAGTGGCTGTGAGGGAGCTGGCTGCATGGACTGAGGCACAAAGAAATCCCCTGTTTCTTGGGCACTTATGTGATTGCTCCTTCCCTGGGACCAGAAAACTCAGAAAATGGAAACCCAGACGGACCCAAAGGCCCCTGAGAGGGAATAAGACAGAGGTCCTCAGGTGGTCCCTGAGGTACCTGGGAAGGAACCAACACAAGTGATAAGGTCATTTAAAGGATATGGAGAAAGGCTGGGCAAGTTTTATGCTACCTGGTTGGTGTGTGTGTTTGATAAAGGAAAATTGCAGATCCAAATGTCTCTGGCTGAATGGTGCAGTTAGGAATGGGGCTAAAGTCTCCAGTTTCCCACTGGAGGCCAATGACCCTATACTCCTGTCAAGACAAAAAAAGAAAAGAAAAGAAAATTCAGACTTTTCTGGGGTTCTTAGATACTGGAGCCCACGTGACAATATTTCCAGGTCACTGTAAGGGAAAAATTAAACTGATAAAGTCAGGAGGCTCGAGAACAAAAGCAGTGACTATGGTGCTTATCTGCTTGTTGTGAGTGTGACTTTTGAGCCATTTTGAGTGCTGGTGACCTGTGGTTTCCATGGCTGAGTGTATTACAGGCGTTGACATTTGAGGTGCAGGACATCACTACTGCCCGAGAAGTATGCCTCTTCACAGCTAAGAATTCGAGCCATAGCAGTAGGGCATGTCCACACCCGCCTGCCACCTGAGATACCCAAGCCCCAAGAGATTATTTAACAAAAGTTGAAAAAAAGGTCTGCAACTAAATGCAGAACGGGACATTATTGTGTTAATTCAAGACTTACTGCAGATAAAAATATAACAGACCAGTTTGGCAGGTCAAAAAGTCCTGTGGGGCATGGAGACTAATAATGGACTGTCAGCAGGCTAAATGCCAAGGCTCCTTGGGCAGGAAGTCAGAAAAGTATTCTACATAATAATAAGCAAAAATTTTTAATCCTAGAGGCATATACTAATAAAAAGGTGGCCCAACAGCTGGTAGGTATCCGTGGGTACTGGAGTACTGGAGATAGCATATACCCCTCCTGGGTGTCCTTTTGGCCCTCTTAGTCAAGGTGATCAGATCAACAAAGCCAACAAACTTGAGCAGGGCCCTTTATAGCAGCAGGCCTTGGAAATCGTTAAATAAGCCATGGCCCAGGCACTACCTTTAAAACCTTTAGAGTCTGCTAACCTGGTAGAATTACAGTAATTCCCCCTTACCCTCAGGGGTTAGATTTCAAGACCACCAGTGAATACCTGAAACTGCAAATAGCACCGAACCCCATATAGGGTATTTTTTTCCCCTATACAGACACACCTATGATAAAGTTTAATTTATAAATTAGGCACAATAAGAGATTAACAGCAACAATAATAAAATAGAATAATTATGACAATACACTGTAATTAAAGTGTACTGTTACAGAGACCATGTGAAAGTGGTCTCTCTCTCTCTCAAAATATCTTATTGTACTGTACTGACCCTTCTTCTTGTATGATGTGAGATGATAAAATGCCTACATGAAGAGATGAATTCAGATGAATGACATAGGCATTGTAATGTAGTGTTAGGCTACTATTAACCTTCTGATGATACATCAGAAGGAGGATTATCTGCTTGGGCGATCCTGGATCACCGAGCCAGGACGATGTCTACGGGTGGATGTCAGGAGCAGACAATGTTGATGACTAATGGGTGGGTAGCATATGCAGCGTGGATATGCAGGACAAAGGGATTAGTCATATGCCAGGCAGTACAAAGCAGGTGAGAATTCATCACCTTACTCAGAGTGGCTCGAAACTTAAAATTTACAAATTGTTTATTTCTGGAATTTTTCATTTGATATTTTCAGACTGAGGTTAACTGAAACCTCAGAAAGCAAAACTGTGGATAAGGTAGGACTACTGCCCAGATGTCCTCATCCCCATGCCTGCTGATTTGAGTCTGTGGTAACAGAAAATTGCTGCTGGGGTACACCAGCCTCTCATTATTTGGACATTTAAACTGCCTAAGGCAGCCACCATATAGTCCCCTTTTGAATGGCAACTCCATACACATACACCCAGTATAGAGTAAATGATATTACCATTATCCTTTTACGGTAATAGTTACCCCTTGTCACTAATCGGAGGGAGGACTATTTTAGGTAGGTCTGAGGTTCCCCATTTTGGGGATCAGAGCAGCTGAATCATCTCACTGAGCATGAAGGTAGGAAAGGAACATGAGGAGAAAGGGCTCTTGCTCACCCACCCCAGAGAATGTGTTATGTTAACATCAGGATTAATTCCAGGGCATGATTTGGTTACAGGTTAATCCGAGGTGAGAAGATTCCGTTAGACCTGAAAATATGTTTCTAACCTGCTTGCTATTGCCTGAAGTCTATTTAACGAGGGAGACAGCCTTTATTCCACAATTAGAAATGAAAGATTTCAAATGCAATGTAAAAATAAGTAGAGCAAATGAGTTTTTAAGTCATAGGCAAATAATGATGGCTTCTTATGCACTTACTTTTTATTTCTCTCTGTCTCTCTCCTTATTCAACCAACGGTTTGGGCATCTACTCCTGTCTTCTAGGCATTGACTCCATTTCTTTAAGTATGCAAATGTGAAATAAATAAGGGCCTTGCCTTGCAGAGTTTATGTGATAAGGGATAGGGTTAAAAAGTCAGCAGGGACTGGGCATCTGAAACTGAGTACCAGGAGGAGACTGGATATCATGAAGTTGAACTTCTCAAATTCCACAGACAGGCCTCAGGTACTTTTGCATTTTTGAAACAAACAGAAATGGGGTTTAACGGTATGTGCCACATTCAGCAGGTATAGGAGCCTTTACAAGTTCTCTGAATCCTTCTGTCAGCTGGAAATTACTATCCCAGGAGCTCAGACTAACATTTCTGCAGAACACCTTTCCTTTAAACAGTGTCTGACATATATTTGTGGAATAGATCAATCAATGATGTACTTTTCTTCCCAAATGAATTCTTATGTTTCATGGCCTGCCTTTTTATGGTTCAACAATGTTAACCAGAAGGGTTTTCATGCCATTTTTTTCCATTCTATTTTTAAAGTTTTTATTATGGAAGAGTAGAGACAATAGTAGGAACTCCCTCATGTGCCCATGAAAAGATGGAAAATGTTCCCACTTTTCTTCCCACACACTATACAATTTTACCCATAAGCATTTTACAGTGAATCTCTAATAGATAAAGATTTTTTTCATAACTACAGTGCCTTTATGATATTATAAAATTAATACTTAGTTCCTTCAAATCGTCTAAAGCTAGTCATATACAAATTTCCCTAGTTGTCTCAAAATGTATTTTTACAATTGATTTGTTCAAATTAGAGCCCAAACAAAGTCAGACCACTGTAATTTAAAGTACACCACAATCAATGGTGTGGAGGATGCGAATGAAATCTAATTTTATTTACTGCTAAATATTGGTTTACTTTGTTACAGGCACTGTGCTTGTGTTTTTTGTGTGCGTTTTTGTGTGTGTGTGTGTGTGTTTTTTTTTTGAGACAGAGTTTCACTGTGTTGCCCACGCTAGGGTGCCATGGCGTCATCCTAGCTTACAGCTACCTCAAACTCCTGGGCTCAAGCGATCCTTCTGCCTCAGACTCCCGAGTAGCTGGGACTACAGGCATGCGCCACCATGCCCGGCTAATTTTTTCCATGTATTTTTAGTTGTCCAATTAATTTCTTTCTATGTTTAGTGGAGACAGGGTCTCACTCTTGCTCAGGCTGGTCTCGAACTCCTGAGCTCAAACAATCCGCCCGCCTCGGCCTCCCAGAGTGCTAGAATTACAGGCGTGAGCCACTGTATGCTTGTGTTTTATGTATGTGTTATCTCATTTAATCCTCAAAACATCATTTTTAAACAGTTAATGATGACTTTATTCTACAGATGAGAAATCTGAAGCTCAGAGAAGTTAAGCAACCTGCCTTAGGTCACTTAAAGATGAACAGATTTCTGGGATTTAAAGCCAGGTCTGTCTCATCCCAAAGTTCTGTTCATAACTACTAAGTTGTGCTGACTATGGACAATAATAGAGAAAACAGTGGATCATTACTCATAGATGTTATAAAACAAACCGTGAAGGAAAACATTTTGACTCTTTATGAAAGTAATGCAGGAAGGTGTTATGCCATTTGCTATTTGTGAGTGTAGGAACCAAAGTGTTTCACTTGGCCCTCTGAATTTTTGCTGAAAAATCAGCTCACAAAAGGCAGATTAATTGGAGAAAAGACATATAAATTTATTTAACATATATACACAGGAGCCTTTAGCATGAATACCCAACCCCCCAATGGGGTACAAAAGATTATATGCCATCTTAGGTTACAGAAAGAAGAGGGACTTGGATCCTGGCAAAACAGGTTTTGGGAAGAGAAGGAAGAAGAATTCTATTGAGGGGAAATACGTGATTACTAGGGAAAATTCAATGGGCTTAAAGAACATACAACAGTCTTGACAATGGTTTGTGACAAAATTCTGTCTAAGTTTGTTGACAGACATTTTAGTCTTTCTTCCTGAGATATGAGTTCAGTTATTGTGTTAGAACTGGTTCCCCTCGGCCCCAGTAACAGAGAGGCAGAGCCACCAAGGCTGCAAATGGCAAAGGAGTTTATCGACTAGCTCGAGCTAGGGTCCAAGTCCCAGAGCACCAATGCAGTGGCCTCCCCTATGAACCAGGACCCCACCCTGGGGTAAAAGTGAAGCTTTTATACTTTCTTTTGCACACGACACACTGGTGGCACATGACACACAGGTTCCACATGACACGCTGGGCACACCATCTCCCCTGCCCCTTAGTCCATTGGTTCCTTTGAAAGTGGCGGATTATTTCGGCTCCTGATTGGTTGGCTCCAAGTCTCGGGATTTTTAATTTTTGCGCCGGTGCCAGTTGTGGTCTGAGTTTCGGTTTTGGGGAAATGAAACTTAGGCCAATTTCAGGAAATTCAGCTTGTTATGGAGTCACGCCTGCTTTTACTCCTATATTTAACAAACAACTAAAAGCAAGCCCGGTTACAGAAGCAAATGGCATTAGTTACAATCAAAGAGAACACATTTTTCTAATCTCAAACAATTTGTTCCCCACGAAACAAAGTACATTCTCCTACTATCAATTCCTGCCTTTCACAGGAAGCCTGGCCTTGCCGCCAGAAATGTCACATTGGACTCTGGGCCTCGGTTTCCCTATCTGCACAATGGCTGATCAGACTAGCTATCTTTAATGGGCCTGTGGATCCAGCACTTTAGACATTTGGGACCTACAAGCTTCCCCAGCGGTGGTTTCCTGTACCGCCCTCACTTGGAGGGTACATTCCGCAGGCTGGTGGTCCAGGCCATTGTCCTAGAGTCCTTGGGGCCCGGCCATTCCATGAATCCTGCCCCTCTCCCTCGGCCTTCCTCCCTCCCTGCGTGCCGTGGCCTGACACCACTCCTGTCCCCGCAGCCCGTTCCTCCCTCCCCGGGACTCCCAGTGTCCCACCCCAGGGACCTGCTTCCTTCGGGTGCTCACGAATGGGGCACCTTCCCCACGTGGGGAGCTTTTCACGCTGTTCCTCTTTCTTCACGTCGGCCAGGAGGCAGGCGTGGGCACGCTGGGCGCGGCCTTCCCTGGGAGAGGGGCCCGTGTCCCACCCTCAGAGCCTCCCAACCCCCCGACCCCATATGGCCTGTTCCCTGCTCCCCCCACCCTGCTTCCCACAGCTCGTCTGCCCCCGACCTCTCCCCGGGGAAGCCTCCGTCTGGTCCCCTTGTGATCACCCACAACTTCCCACCTTCCGCTCCATTCGCTTGCTCACCCCCCAGTCCACCGAAACTATCGCCGTGGTCGCCAGCCCTGGGTTGCGCCTGGGGGTTCAAGAGAGAACTAGAGCCGTCTTCCCTCTGTGCACTCACAGCTCTTCTGGGGAGAGAGACCAGGAACGGGGTAGAGAGCGGCACATGCTCTGGTGGGTGAGGACAGGCCTGCAGGCCACTCGAGTCAGCCTTAGCAGGTCAGGGAGGGCTTCCTGGAGGAGGGGGTATCTAAGGTGAGAAGTGGAGGCGAGTTAGCCAGGCATGCACAGCAGGTAGGGGAGAATGTTCCGGGCTGAGGGAACAGCATGTATACAGGCCCAGGGGAGAGAAGGAGCACGGTGCTCCTAGGGCCCTGGCGACGTGTGGCTGGCACCGGGGGAGAGCCAGTTCCCGAGGCGGGGGGCAGGTTTAGGAATCTGGAAACACTGCATCCCCTGCTGTCCCCCTGGCTGTCCAAGTCCTTCTAGGCCCTGACGGTCCACAGCTTCTCGAAGACAAGACTGCGCAGATAATGCTCAGCTCACGTCTGGTGTCCCCAGCAAGTGCCCAGCTCAGGGCCAGTCCCTCCCAGCCCAGGGCTGTGGGCACAGCTCGTGCCGCCCCAGGTGGCTGGCTTGAGTCTCACAATCTGCTTTTAGGGGTCCCTCCCCTTCCTCAGCCCTGACTCAGTGTCCCACCAAGGGGTCCGCGGTGTGCAGCAGGTCCTAGGCTCCAGAGGGGTTAGATCTGTGGGCCTGCGACAGGCAGAGCCGCCCCTCGTGGCCTTTTGGGTGCTCGTGGGGCCGTCTGGGTGCTGCTGCAACGTGGGAGGCTCCCCGGCATTTGGGTCAGAGACCGGGAAGGCCGAACATCCTGCAATGCTCAGCGCTGCTCCTCAGGACAAAAAAGCTGTCCCAGTGTCCTCTCCTGACTTTCGAACGTCCCTTCTGCAGGGTCCCCCAGGTTCCTCGCTTTCTTTCTGTGTCCTGACCGAAAATCACGGGGTGCCTTAACCGCCCTGTGACCCAGCCGGCTGCAGGTTTCCCCAGCAGGCCTGAGCCCAAACCGGGGCCTCGGACAGTCCTGGAGAACTGCGCAAGGTGTGCAGGCTGTTGCCTAAGCACCGAAAGCACTGCCCCCGGCCTGGAGCCAAATTCCTCAAACCCCGCCCCTCGCCCCTCGCTGGGGACACACCTGGGCAGGACCCAAGGACGGCTGTAGCACCCGCACCTTCTCCGCTCACACGCTGCGCGCGGCTCACCTGGCCCAGAGCTGCTTTCTTTGAAATCCCACCCAGCCCCATCTTGGGACAATCTGGGGCACCCCTTTGTGGGAATTCCCCTGTCGCCACTTTCCGGGCAACTCCACTGCGGGCTTGGTGGGAGGAAACAGCTTCAGATATTCCTGTCAGTGCAAAACCAAACTCCATTTCACTCTAAACACAGACATTTTTTGTATATTTTAAAACATACCCTGAGAATGCAAATGAATGCAAAACTGCACTTTGTTTTGCAGGGAACTTTGCCAAGCATTTAAATGTTTCAGGAAATTATAGCGCTGGCAGCAGCTTCTCTCCTGGGATTCAAGTCCCCAAAACAGTAGCCTTAAGGCATCTGTGACCTTTCGCATGTGGTGTGAGTGGCTGCCCACCTTATACCTTCTGGCGGGATTGTGCCGAGGTGCAATTTACCTATTGAGATGCACATAAACTTACTATAAATTACTTATGACTTTCTTTTTATTTTTCCATTATATATTAGTTGAGGCATTATACTGATGTTTTTGCAAATCGTGTGTGCTGTGCGTTTTATTATCTGCGTCAATGATTTTACAGTGAGGCCCACAGACTCCTGGAGTGCCTAAGACCCTTTCCCGACAGCACAAAGGCATTACTGCCTTTTCACGGTGATGACATTTGGTGGCTCAGAAGCCACTGTGGGCAAAACTGCTGGAACCTCAGCAGGAAGCGAGGCAGTGGCTCCAAACTAGGCTGGTCTCACTGCAGTGACAAAATACACCAGTGTCATGTGAGGGTGTCATGGATGAAGCAGTAAAAATGATAACTTTCGTTGAATCTGAGCCCTCGAGTACACACCTTTTTGATATTCTGTGGGACAAAACAGGACGCGCACACTGAAGTAAGGTGACCGTCTCGAGGAAAAGAGCTTGCTAGAGTCGGAGCTGAACCAGCCTCTGGTCCAGGGAACACTATTTTTACTTGAAAGAGTAACTGACCGACAAATGATGGGTATTCAGATTTGAGTATTTGGCAGACAGACTTTTTTTTTTGAGACAGAATCTCGCTCTGTTGCCCAGGCTAGAGTACAATGGTGTCATCACAGCTCACAGCAACCTCAAACTCCTGGGCTCAAGCGATCCTCCTGCCTCAGCCTTCCCAGTAGCTAAGACTACAGGTATACACCACCGTGGCCAGCTAATTTTTTCTGTTTTTTTAGTAGAGATGGGGTCTCACTCTCTCCTGACCCCAAACAACCCTCCCACCTTGGCCTCCCAGAGTGCTAGAGAGCTAGGATTACAGGCTTGAGCCACCGCACCTGGCCCGGACTCTTTTTTTTTTTTGAGACAGAGTCTGTCGCCTAAGGGAGAGTACAGTGGCATTGTCATAAAGTTGAAGGTTTCAAGGGAAAACAGAATTTTAGAAAATTTGTATCCATTACTGCAAGCTTGAGAACTTACCAATATTTAAAGAGTTTTCCGATGAGACTGATAGTGATGTTAACGAATGCTATTTTTTGACATTGTTTAGTGACATATCATTTTTTGGGAAGATCTGCATGATTTAATGAACCCAAACTTTCCAAATGACCAATACATGATGCTGCAAAGTCATGTGTGGGTAAAAGATCCATTCAAATTACAAGATAGACGCAAGGATTTTAATGTAAGAACATGAAATGTGCATTGACCTGGTTCCAGATTCCACATTGCAACTGACCTTTAAGAAACTACCCCTTGTTGAGTTTAGGAGTAGCATCAAAGGAGAACATACGCAGTTATCCGAAAGGGCTACGAAAATATTTCTCTCTTTTCCAACTGCATGTTTGTGTGAGGCTGGATCTTCCTCAATCAAAACAACATATTGCAACAGCCTGAACGCAGAAATAGGAAATGAGAACCCAACAGTCTTCTACCAAGACGGGCGTTTAAAAGATTTGCAAAAGTGTAAAACAATGTTAGTTTTCTCAGTAAATTTCTTTATCAGTTTTGGAAATGAAAACTTTTTTCATAAAAATGTGTGGTTTATGTTTACATGGAATGGCTTTATTATTGCTATTTTTTTATAAATTAATAAATATTTCAGCCCCCGATAATTCCTAAATCAGTAAAAGTGTCCCGAGATTTAAAAGTTTGAGAACTACTAATTTATGAGTCTAATTTGAAAATAGGAAGAGAACATTTCAAAACGTTTGTTTTGCAAAAAGATGCAATGAGCTACCACTTCACACCCACTAGGATGGTAATAGTGAAAATGACAGACAACCACAAGCGTTGGCGAGGATGTGGAGAAAATGGAACCTTCGTATACGTGGGTAGGAATGTAGGATGGTGCAGCCACTATGGAAAATGTCTGGCAGTTCCTCAAGATATTAAACAGAGTCAAGCTATTCTATTCCTAGGTATGTCTACTCAGGAGAAACGAAAACATACATCCAACATAAAAACTTGTATAGAAATGTTTATGGAAGCATTACGCAAATAGTCAAAAGTAGAAACAGCCCAAATGTCCATCAGCTCCTGAATGGATAAGTAAAATGTCGTATTTCATCCATTCAATGGAATATGGTTTTGCAATAAAAATGAACGAAGTACTAATACATACTACAACACGGATGAAACTTGAAAACGTTGTGCTAAGTGGCAAAAGCCAGTCAGTTAAACACATATTGTTCGATTCTATTTATATGAAATGTCTAGAAGAGACAAAAAGCAGACAAGAGACAGATTTACAGAGACAGAAAGTGGATCAGTGGTTGCCTAGGGCCAGGAGATGGGGGAAATCCAGGGAGTTTAACAGCTAAAGGATGGAGATTCATCCTGGGGGTGGTGAAAATGTTTTAAAATTAGATCGTGGTAATGGTTGTATAACTCCACTAATAAACTAAAAACACTGAATGGATGAAGCGTATAGTATATGAATTACATCTCAATAAATCTGTTAAAAATAATATCTTCCTTTCTTTTTCTTTTTCTTTTTTTTTTTTTTTTTTTTGGGACAGAGTCTGGCTCTGTTGCCCTGGCTAGAGTGCCATGGTATCAGCCTAGCTCACAGCAACCTCAAACTCCTGGGCTCAAGCGATCCTCCTGCCTTAGCCTCCCGAGTAGCTGGGACTACAGGCATGCGCCACCATGCTCGACTAATTTTTTCTATATATATGCTTTTAGTTGTCCAAATAATTTCTTTCTATTTTTTTAGTAGAGACAAGGTCTCACTCTTGCTCAGTCTGGTCTTGAACTCCTGACCTTGAGCGATCCGCCCTCCTTGGCCTCCCAGCATGCTAGGATTACAGGCGTGAGCCACCACGCCCGGCCTTCCTTTCTTTTTTATACACCAACTTTGGGCAAGAAAAAAATAATACACTTTTTTAAGAGCTGGGGTTATTCAATGGTAGGCTGTCATGGGAAAAAAAAAAGCTGGGATTGAGAGCGTTGAGTACACTGCCCTCTGGTGGCCCCTTCCAACATAACACCAGGGAGATGAGGAAGCCAGCCCTTGCTGTCCTAGAACTGACCACAAGAGGGCAGAAGAACACAACATTTACGGTGCTAACCTCTGGGCTGAGCGGGGCGTCGGGGGAGCCCCTGTCCCTAATCTCCATGGCGGTGCTCTGAAACCTCGCCCCTAGTCGGGTGCCCAGGAGCTGGGGCAGCGGGTCAAGAAGAGCCAGGGCAGGAGTGACCTCATAGCGCTGCCCACAGTAATGATGCCTGAAGTGCCCCATTAGCTGTCTAAGCGGTGTCTTCTCTGGCTTCCACGGGAACCTACAGCAGCCCTAGGGAGAGGCACAGCCCTGACCCCTAAACACAGAGACTGAGGAGGACGCAGAATCCGGCAGCAAGCCCTTGGGCTCTAACTCTGGCCACCACTGTGCTTGGCTCTGGGAAAACTTGCCCTCTATATAAAACTTTTAGTCTTTAGTAGGTGCTTAATAAAGCCTTTCACTCATTCATGGAATCAAGAAAAGATGTTTGGGCACCTACAAAGTGCCAGATACTGTCTGGTCACTAAGGACGCAACGATGAGCAAGAGGGCCCAGGCCCTGCCCACATGGGACCTCTGATCTATGGGAACAAAAACTACAAAAAGAATCAAAATGTGGTTAGAGGCTGTGAAGGAGAACGGGGACCTGAGAAAGGGGTCTCATTTATACTGAGAGTCAAGAAAGAAGTGCAGGCCGGGCACCGCGGGTTAGAGCACAGTGACGTCATCCTAGCTCACTGCAACCTCCAACTCCTGGGCTCGAGTGATCCTCCTGCCTCAGCCTCCCGAGTAGCTGGGACTACAGGCCCACACCATGATGCCTGGCTAATTGTTCTATTTTTAGTAGAGACGGGGTCTTGCTCTTGATCAGACTGGTCTCTAGATTTTGTGTGTGATTCAGCAAGACTCTGTCTCAAAAAAAAAAAAAAAGAAAAAATAGACATTTTTAGGTCAATATTTATAGATCTACTTTATCCTTTTTAAATGACTGCATAGAATTCCACTGCATGGATATAGCATGATTTGTGTACTCAGTGCTCTGTTGATACTAGCTACAGATACAGACATAGACATGGATGTGGTTTTCGGTTTTTCTGTGTTACAATATTACAACAAAGATTAACATTTGCCTGTGACTATGCGTTTGTATCAGTATCTAACTGACGTTGTCATGCTGTATTTCTACAGGGTCAGTTCCTGGAAGGGGGGTGGCTAATTCAGAGGGTTTATGGATTTAAAATTGTAGTACCTGCTGTCATATTACTCCCCTAAAAGTGGACCAATTTATTCTTCCACGCATGAGGGTTGAGAGTGCCTGTTTCCCACGGGCTCCCCAGCCCTGGATTTGACATTTTTTCTGTCTTTAAGATTTCTGCTTCCCCTCTTCCTTTGCAAAACCTAAGGCCGCCCTGGCAGAAACAGTTCGGCCCCAGCGGGCAGGTGTGCCTGATGAGTAACGCCCCCACCTGGAAGCCCCACTTGCTCCGCCCAGGGCCTGGGGCTATGTTACTTCGCAGGGCAAAGGGCTTTGCAGATGTGATTAAGGCTAGGGGCTTTGAGATGGGGAGATTATTCTGGTTTATCCAGGCCAGCCCAAATTAATCACATGAGTCCTTACAACCAGAGAGGCCTTCCTTGGCTATGGACCAAGGAGCGTGAGCAGTCCCTAGAAGCCAGACAAGGCAAAGAAATGGCCTCTCCCCTAGACTTTTGGCCAACAGAACTGTAAAATCATTCATTTGTGTCGTTTTAAACCACGATGGTTGGGATTATTTGTTATGGCAGCAGCAGAGAATGAATACATTGGGCGAGCACAGTACTGCCCGTTACCCCAGCCAGATTTCTCGGGGCCTGCGAGGCTGCGAGGGCCTCCCTAGCTCCCACTGCTCCTTCTGGGAGGAAGCCTTCAGCCACCATGTTCTCCTCACCACACGCTTGCCTGCTCTGCGTGGATCCTCCCCTGAAACGGCCCACTTCCTCCCCTTGAACTTGCCCTTGGGCTCCTTCCCAGCCCAGCCCCTCACCTGCCCACCTTCTGCAGCCTGGTCAAGCCTCAGGGAGCTCCTTTCATCTGGGCCCCCTTTTGTCAGGAGGGTGGAGGAGAGAAGGGAAATGTGTGACATCATCTCTCCTCTCCTGAGGCCCGAATCCATCCAGGACGCACAGACCACAGAGGACAGGTGGTGCTACATGTGCCTGGGTGCGTCTCCAGGCCAGCTCTGGCTTTGAAGGGCAGGACAGGGCTGTTCCTCTGTGCCTTCGAGAGCTTTTACTTGGTTAGTGCAGGAAGGCGCCCGCAGTACAGCAGGTGCTGTCTGTGGCCCTGACACTCCCTCTGACGACAGCCACAGCTGTGGTGGCCGCCCCTCGTGGATGCTGATGGCGGCTTCTCACTTGAGGCTTGCTGTGTGCAGCCCTTGGCTTTTCTGCCCCAAGACTCTCTCCAAAGTCATGGAAGCTTGCTGGGCCCCCAGGCAGGTGCAGCCTGGGAGGGTGGTGACGCTAGCGGAGCCCATCCTCAACCAAACCCAGCAAGAGCCAGCGGAGGAGCCCTGGCTTTCCCCCGCGAGATGGACCATTCTGGGGTGCCTTCTGTGTGAGACAAGTGACCTCAATCACAGGCCTTTTATCAGCTTTTCCTCCTTCTCTGTCGTACCCTCTCTTTTTCATCCCTAATTCCTGAGAGCGCCCCCAAATAACCCCCAGCACCAAGTCTTCATCCGAGGCTCTGCTTCCAGGGAACCCAAGCCAAGGCACCCACAAATGGTCACAAGCAAAGCCTGAGTACGATAAGTACAGAGGAGCATAAATAAAGTGCTCTGAGAACCAACAAAGTCACTCGCACGACAGACAGGGTTGGGAGATGAAGATTTCAGTGTAGACAGACGAGAGACCTGCAACCAACTGCAGCTGTGAAACTTGATTGGACCTTGGATCAGGGAGAAAAAAGACACTTGGTGGAAAAATGTTACAGAAGTTGGAATGCAATGCAGGCTGTGTGTTTGATGATATTATTTCATTAATGTTATTCTTGGGTGTTGTAATGATTCTACAATTCTATAGGAGGATGTCTTTAATCTTACAGGATGTACTCCTGTATGTTTATAGGTGAAGTGTCAAGATATTGGCAAGTTACTTTCAAATTATCAGGAGAGAGAGAGAGAAAGAGAAAGATTAGGAGGACAGGAGGGAGAGAGAAAATGAGCAAAAATGTTAAGAATTGGTGAATCTGGATGAGGGGTACACAGGTGTTTGTTCTGCCAGTCTTTCAACTTTTCTTAAATTTGAAAGTTTTTAAAATAAGAAGAGGTGGGCAGAAATGGCTACAGGACTCCAGATAAAGAGAGCAGCCCTCCTTGGGAAGCCAGGGAGGCTTCAAGGAGGAGGTGCCATTTAGGATGGGCCCAGAGGCTGGGTATGTTCATGGGCAGACGGTGTAGACGGTATGCATGTGTGCATGCGTGCACTCAGCACAAGGAACACGTGCAACGGTGCCATGGTTAGCGTATATGACTTCTGAGGGACTAACACGGTATGGCAGGTATCATGGGTTGGCCCACTCAGCACACATTCAAGCTCCCCTTTCTTGAGTCTACTGTAGAATCTTAGAAAACTACAAACTCAACTTCCCTCAACCCCTTGCGGCTAGCAGTGGCCACGTGACACACTTCTGACCAAGACAGCTACTGAGGAGTCCCAGGAAAGTCTTTGCTGTCCTGGTATGGTTGTCACCTCATCTTCCACATCCCTCCTCCAGGAACTCAGACCTAACTGAAATTCATAGAACAGTATCCTCACGAATGCAGAAGACACATTCTTCTAGATGCCCGAGGAATGCTGACCAAGGTAAACCACACGTCGAGCCATAAAGCAAGTCTCAATACACTGAAAAGTACTGAAACGACACAGAGTATGTTCTTTGGTGTAATGGAATTAGACACATTCTATGAGAAGTCAAGCATAGTATGATATCCAGAAACTCTCCCAAATATTCTAAAATTAAACAAGACTTCTAAATACATATTCCAGGGTCAAGGAAGAAACCACAAGGGTAATTAGAAAATATTTCTAAGTGAAAGATAATGAAAGCATAGCATATTAAAGAAGGTGGGGGTGCTATTAATCTTTCTTAGTAGATTTTAAAATTTCAGATATTATATTTGTCTGTTTGCAGGATTTCCATTGGCTTCTTATTTCCCCTGGCCTCCTCATAGTCCACCCACCCCACATCTGTGCAGGAACGCTGGTCCCTCGAGCCAGTGCATGGTGGCTTTTATCCCCTGGGCACCAGGGCCTGGGCTGGAGAAACACAGCTCTAGTCTGTGGCCCCTCCTTCTCCTTCTGCTCCAGGCAGCTCTCCAGTGCCTCCAAGTAGTCGTTTTTTTATGTTTCTTCCAGAGCTGTAATTGTTATCGGCAGGTGTGTCAGTCTAAGTGACTCTGCCACTCCTGGAAGACAAAAGTCACTCTTAATCTTTGCCCAATCATCTTCCCAGGTATCACCCACGTGGTGCACATGCATGGGCTCACATGACCAGGACCGCACAGGTCATGCTGTTTTATAGCTGCAATGACGTGCATGTCTTTCCAGGTCAAAGTTTCTAGATCTACGTTGTCCTTTTCGAAAGCTACACAGTTATCCACGCACATATATAATTTATTTTACTAGTCCTAGTTGGGTACACAAACAACGCTGTGTGAAATCCTTTTGCAGACATCTTTGTGTACTTTACCAGCTATCTCTTGGGTGAATTCCTAGAAATGGAATTGCTGGGTCCAAGGGATGCCTCTGTGACACCCACCCCCATTTTGGGGGTCTTTTGAGACTCTCTTTAGTAAGCAAAAGAAAAACATAAACATTTCTACTCACCTCTAGTCCCCGCCACCCAGTTCCTCTTCCTGGAAATAACTAATTTTGTTAGTTTCCAGGTAATTCTTCTGGGGATAATCTGCACTTCTTTATAAAAGCATAGAGATATATTCCTCCCTTACCATTTTCACACAAATGCCAGCCAAGTGTGCACACAGTTCTGCCCTTCTGGCACATTTTAAAAGCAAAGATCTTTAAGAAAAATAAACTGCAACACTATAAGCTTTATAAACAGGCCCCCAAATAGTATCCCAAGATTTGTTTTCTTAAATCAGGCCCCAAAGATGGGAGAAAAATGAAATAACTAGCATCGGATTTCATGTCCTCTTTCTCGTCCAGATTGTCTCTGGACAAATGGCTCTTGGTGGTGGAGACTCCGAGCCGAGGAAGCAGGTTTGTGGCAGCCTGCCTGGCTGCAGAGCTATGTGCAGAAGGGACCGTGACACTTGGCCAGGGTTATTTTTATCCATCCCAATCACCAGTTAGCCTGGCAGCCCTGTAATTTGGAAGCCTGGCCACCCCCGTGCTATAATTCCCCAGCAGACACTTAGACCTCCGGATGGCCCCCTCGACTTGGACTTTGGTGATGCTCTGTGTCCAGAAGTCTCTTCTGCAAATTAGGGGTCAGGTCTTGGCAGAGTGGAGTCAAGACCAGGGGGTGGGAGGAGTCTGGGGCCTCTGGGTTTTCTGCAGCAGCCTCATCTCCACCATCCAATTACGCCTTAGAAGTACGGGTGTGCCACCGCTTCCGGAAGGAGCCGGGTTGCTGCTGAGTGTGGGGCTTGCTGGAACCAGCGAGGCTGGGCCGGCGCAGCTGGGGAGGACCGGTCGCCCAGGTGCCAGGGCAACCTTCCGTAGAGCACATCTGGATCTCCAGCTTCCTTGCGCGTGGTCACTTCGGCGGACTGACGTTCCTCTGCGGACTGTCTTGGCGTCCATCCTGCGCTGAAACTCCACTTCCATCCTGCCTCTTCTCCAGAATCCACAAAGTAAAGCCCCAACCCCTTAGCAGGAAGGGCATCTAGCATGTGTTAAAGTAAACTGAAACAGAAACCGGGGCTGAGGAATCCCTGAGCAGATAAAGCCAGTTTGGCATCATAAGTGACCTTGCTTGATTTGCAAACAGAAGTAAAACTTAACTTGAGCTATTGCTTTTCCTTTTCTGTTTTTTTTTTTAATTTTTTTTCTATTTTTAGTAGAGATGGGGTCTCACTCTTGCTCAGGCTGGTCTCAAACTCCTGAGCTCAAGCAATTCTCCTGCCTTGGCCTCCCAGAGTGCTAGGATTACAGGTGTGAGCCAACACACCCGTCTTCCTTCCTTCCTATTTTCCTTCCTTTTCTTTCTTTTCTTTCTCTTTTGAGACAAGGTCTCATTCTGTTGCCCAGGCTGGACTACAGTGGCCTAATCACAGCTCACTACAGCCTCAAACTCCTGGGCTCAAGCAATCCTCCTACCTTAGCCTCCCAAGTAGCTGGGACTACAGGCCTGCACCACTGTGCCCAGCCAACTTGAGCTATTTCTTAAAAATGCCCATATTAAAGAAAAACAGAACTTAAGCTGAGCCAATCAGAAGCAGCCAACAAACTTATATAACTAGGAATTTTCCAGTGGGATAGACCAAATAAGGCAACTGTGTAACTGTGACCAATCACATCTTTTCTTGGCTTTACTTCCAGACTCATCCTATGAAAGCCTCCCCTTGCGTTGCCTCTGCAGAGCTCGTGAACTGCTTCTGATTTGGACCTGTCTGATCTGTGGGTCGTCGTTTGTTCAAATAAACCCTTTCCAATTTTATTGTGCCTCAGTTACTTTCTAACGTTATTGCAAACTTACAGAGTTCTGACACAGTTAAGGGTTTTGTTTTGTTTTTGCAGATTTTCATTTGTTTAATAAAATTCATGAGTATTAATATTTACCTAATTTAAATTTTAACTTAATTTTACTTAATATTAAGTAATTTTGCTTAATTTGTAAAGTAAATATAAGTAATGTTAATTGGTTATATTTACTTAATATTTAATGTTAATATTAATGTTTATATAATAAGTATTAATGCATTAATATGCACAGACAAACCTTAACAAAAGGAAAAAAAGAAACCTGGTTCTGCATCCTATTCCTTCACAGCAGCAACCTCTACCTCCCGGCAGATCATCCACTTTCCAGCCCATTGTCTGATTGTTTATGGCCTTTTTGTCACTAGACAATCAGCCCCTGGAGAACAGGGACCTCGTGTGTTCTGATCGCAGCTGAATCCCAGCACCTAGCACAGGGATGGCATGTTGAAGGCAGATCAGCAAGTTTTGTTGAATAAATTCAGGGGCTTTGAATAGATTCAAAGCCAGGTCTGCCTGACTCTAAATTGTTGCTTTCTTCATCCCGCCTACTAAGCAGCTGAGGCCTGGCAGGGTTACGCGGTAGCTGGAGGCTGTAGAGGCAGCTGAGCCGGGCTCAGGATCTGAACCCAGGTCCTCCCATCCCAGGCTCTCCTGGAGTCCCTAGTGAAAGAGGGTGGAAGAGTTTGCCAACCACCCCCACTCCTTCCTCCCATCTCTTGAAGTTCAAGCAAAGGGATTTGAGGGGATAGGGAGGTACCTGGGGTATTTCTGAGCATGGCAGCAAAGCCTATCCAAAGTGCCCCAGCAGGGTAGGAGTTGCTATATATAGGTCACCCTGTGTAAGAACCCCCTCCCCATCCAAGGAGGCAATCCCTTGACCAGCTTGAACCAAGGGTGGTGTCCAGTTGCCAGGCTTATAATCACAGTCAGGTGGGTCTGTGCCTTCTTCACCAGCTCAGATGGGGGGGGGCATTCTGGTCACCAAGGAAACTGGGCACCGGGGCTTCTTTCTAATGACATCTCTGGACAGCATCCCACCAGTCCAGGAGTCCCTGCTGCCCAAGCTGGCCCTGGGGAGAGGCTCAGAATGGTCTGGGGTTTCCAGGACTGCAAGGCTGAACCGTTGACCCGATTTCTTATCAGGATCCCAAGAAAGGAGAGAACAGGAGCATTGGCTTATTTGGCAAGGAGGTCTGGGGGCTGGACCCCTGTGCTCAAGGCTGGGAAATGGAAGACTGCAGAGTTGTTGATCCAGAGCTACAAGGAACCTTGAGCATCAACCAGTCTGACATCTTCGTTGTCCAGATG
>CAUYSK010115157.1:0-22951 GCA_963575035.1 Avahi laniger
GCCTGTAATCCTAGCACTCTGGGAGGCCGAGGCGGGTGGATCGCTCAAGGTCAGGAGTTCGAGACCAGCCTGAGCAAGAGCGAGACCCCCGTCTCTACTAAAAAATAGAAAGAAATGATCTGGACAACTAAAAATATATATAAATAAAAAAAATTAGTCGGGCATGGTGGCGCATGCCTGTAGTCCCAGCTACTCGGGAGGCTGAGGCAGAAGGATCGCTTGAGCCCAGGAGTTTGAGGTTGCTGTGAGCTAGGCTGATGCCACGGCACTCTAGCCTGGGCAACAGAGCAAGACTCTGTCTCAAAAAAAAAAAAAAAATTGATACTTTTCTAGACACTAAAATGTAATACCATGGAGTATTTGAGGACTCAAATAGTAGAGGTTCCTTTCTACTTTTGTTTTTACTGAATATAAATGAAGGATTCCACTATAAATCTAGGTGCAATCATGTCTGTTAGATGGAGAGATATTAGGATGGCAAGGAGGAATCAAAAAATGCTACCTATATAAATTATTTTAATGTAATAATTAGAAAATATTGATTATCTGCTATGTAATCATTTGGAGTATGATTATTTAGAATGTTTTCTGCTTTTTTCATTTTAACTCAAAATTGGATGAAAACTATGAACAAGGAAAACATACATATACAAAAAGAATTTTGTACAAAATAATAGGAAATTGATCATAACTGGAAGTGACCCCGAGGGAACCCACTAATCTCTAGGTTTAAATAATAAAATGCTATGTTAAAATTATTTTTAAATGCATATTTTGTATAATTTATTAGTCTTATTTTTACTAATGTTGAAGGGTAAACTTAGGCACATTATAATTTTAAAGAGTTTATTTGAGCAAACAGCGATTCACGCATCCAGCAGCACCAGACCGTAAGCGGTTGGGCTCCACAGAGCAGGAAAGTTTTATAAGGTGTTTGCCGTGGAAGCAAGACAAAGAAAATATTTTTGATTGGTCTAAGTGGAAATTCCCTAGTTAGAGGTTGGTTTGATGGTTTCTGATTGCTAAGCTTAAGTTTCCTTTTACTGTTTATATTGAGTTGGGCTTCAGTTTGCTTACACAGAGGAACCCAAGGTGCTGGAACTGTCTCAGCCTAAAGGCTTCTCAATTTTTTGTTACCAATAGTGAATATCTTTTTTAAAATTTAAGATATAGAGTTGACCCTTGAACAGGACAGGTTTGAACTGCACTGGTCCATTTACAAGCTGATGTTTTTCAACCAAACGAGATATTCGAGTGATGCAAGACCCACATGTACAAAAGGCCAACTTTTCTTACCCTCGGGTTCCACAGGGCTGACTGCAGGATTTGAGTGTGGGCGGATTTTGGTGTATGCGGGGGTCCTTCAACCAATTCACCAAGTATAGTGAGGGACTACTCTATTACCACATTTAATCAAATCTAAATCACTTTCAATTGTAGGATGCACCATTATTTTATGTTTCATGAAGGAAAAAATCCTCAAATTTTAATTGTAGGAGGCCACTGCTTGTAAGATGTCTCCAGGTTTCAGAGATATTAAAAATGTGAAAGTGCATCTTGT
The DNA here is from genome assembly GCA_963575035.1 of Avahi laniger. Classification (NCBI taxonomy): domain Eukaryota; kingdom Metazoa; phylum Chordata; class Mammalia; order Primates; family Indriidae; genus Avahi; species Avahi laniger. Next base: position 1,562 of record CAUYSK010115157.1, read on the forward strand.
AATCGATTAATTATGGTATTTCTTTTTATTTTAAACATGAGAAATTGTTCTTATTTTACATCAATGAACATATGAAATATTAGGTTTTAGAGTCTCTGCCATTTCTATTATTTTCCAGGAACTAAATTCACTTTCCTTAAGATATTCATACGTTTGTACCTAATTTTATTGTAGACCTATTATTTCCAAGATTATTTTAACATGTCTGATCTTATCTGCAAACTTCTAACCTCCTTCTTACTTAAAATGATATCTTAAGACCTCAGCCTACATTCACTTTAGCAAATAATATAAAATGAAGCAAAGGTCAAGCAGCCTGCAATTTCTGGAATCCATCATACTCACTCTCCGATTTAAAGAGATACTGAATCTGACCTTCTGATATATTTCAATTTTTTTTTTTTTTTTTGAGTCTGGAACTGAAGTGTCTAACAGACCATTCATACCTATTGTGATTTTTTGGCTTTGTCTCCCTTAATCAACCTTATGTTGATGTGAAAGCCTACTGTATCCTTAATCCAAACATTTGCCTCAAATCTATCCTAACTCTATCCTTCTGATCCATCTTTGCCTGAGTTTTCAACAATGCCAACACATAACTGTACGGCTGGCAAGGTTTTCCCTCTGGAACATGGTTTTTGGATCTGCTAGTTCTTCCTCCTCATTTCCCCAGAAGATATATCTCATATTATCATCTCTATTGACAGAAACCAAATGTCAAAAGTCAGTGAGCCAAGAGAAAGCCGAAAAAGATTGAAAACATTTAAGTATCAAAAATACTAAGCCATATCAACTTGCCGCATAGGTGGAAATGTTGGCAAGAGTTAGGCTTATTTTTGTTTTCGTGTCTTTAATTTGCTAGAGAAATCATTTGACTTATGAGGTCCATGCAACTCACCACAAGTGTAAATAAAAGAAAAAAAATTATTTCAGTATTTAAATAAAGATGTACCTCCTTGGACAAAGGAGAACATTTAATTAGATAATTATTCATACCTCTGAATGTGTTTAGAAACTGAAAATATTATACAGGACTTGGGCACTAGCTTTTTGGAAGGAGTGTTTGAATAATGGCTGAGAGATTTTGACTTACACAAGTAAAACTAAAACCTAGAAAGGATAATCAAATTAATAGATGCAAAAAAATTTTCAAATTATTAGCAATTAACGTGGACAATCAAATGTCATTCACAGACATGTTCATGTACAGAGAAGCCAAAAGTTTGAGCCGTCCGATGCTCATGTTCCCAGCCGAGGTTGAACAAGGCAATGCTCTGCCTTCTTGTTTCAGCTTTCACGGTGTAAACAAGTGCCTCATTTTTGCGGTCTATTTAGCGCCACGTTGTTTGCATTTTTCTGCTCTTTCTCGGTGATTTTGCTGTTTGAAATGGCTTTCAAGCACAGTGCCAAAGTGCTATCTAGTGTTTCTAAGTATGAGAAGCTGTGATGTGCCTTACAAAGAAAATATATCTGTTAGATAAGCTTTGTTCAGGCATGAGGTATAGTGCTGTTGTCCAAGAGTTCAATGTTATTGAATGAGCAATATATATTAAATAAGGTGTCTTTAAACAGGAACACACAAAAAGCAAGGCTATGTATTGATTTGTTGATGAAAATATGTGACCAGAGGCTCACGGGAATCTAACCCTGTATTTTCCCTGGAGGCAATTGATTTAATATTTGCTAATTCACTGTTTTCAGTGACTTTATAGAACATTACAGCAGATAACAAGAATCGACTATACATTATAGAATGCCAAGTTTAGAGGACATCTGTTTTTGTTCAGTTTCCCTTTAGCTAAAGCCTCTTCTTATTTGGAGGAGGAAATTCCCCCATTGTCTAAGTCTTGGGTGGAGTATAAATTGGCAAGCTAAACGGGGTCAGATACTGTCTGTCCATACTCCTGGAAGGAAGGATGCAGGCTCCTACCCTACGTTCAGTCGACTGCATGCTGCTACTTAGGACACTGAATATTGAGCTTAAGATATAAAGACAAAGGTATGGTTTTTAATTTATTGCCATTGGCAGCTTTCAGCAGCAGCAGAGTTTGACCATGGAAACCAGACCAGACAACTTTACGACGTGACCAGAGCTGGGAATCTTAATGCTGATGCTTCCTTGTTTCCTGTCCATTTTCGGAGCCAGATTCTACCTCCTTCTCAACACTTCTGTGAGTGACAGCCTCATGCACTGCCAGTAAACTCCTTTTCCTATAAATTAGCCATATCTTGTGTTTGTGTCTTATAAACCAGAATCCAGACTGATATAACCATTGTATGCCAAGAGTTATGTCAAACATTGTCAAATTATATTTAAAATCTATATTTTATGATTTGGAGAGTACTGTGGAAAATAGGAAACATGTGTGAAGTAAATATATTTCCCTTAAAGGGCTTATTATCTTATGTCTACCCTTTATCTAATATTTAATCTAAATCATAGTAGAGAATAGATTTTTAGTACTATAGTACATTTTATAGTAAAATTTTTAAAAGATATTTAAGATATTTTAAAGATTAATATGTACTTAACAAAACTATTAAATATATGTTTCAGGCTTAGAGTTAGCTAAAATTAGGATCTGGACTTAATAAATTCTTCCACTAATAAATTGATTTTAATTTTCACTTCCTTAGAAAGACCTTTCAAGAATTTTTACTTTTCTATAATCTTTCTGAACTTTAGTTTTGACATTTTTCTCCTGCAGAAATATTTTAAAATCATAAACTATAATTGAATTGCCTTTCAACTCCATCAAAAAGTATAAATATATATTCTAAATAAAAATTAAAAGTTAACGAAACCAAACAACCATTCTGTAGATGTTTCTTACAAATATAAATTTAAGAAATTTGATAAATTCTAAATATTGGTTAGCCACATATAATTCTGTATTTATAGGATAATTTTCTTGGCATATAGGCATGACGTTTTTTTTTTTTTACACCCTCTTCTCTATTGGCTGTCTTGACTATATAAAACCACCAAAATATACAGGCTTCTAGTTAATTCTGCCATCTCTTTTACAAACGTTTCAGTTCCATGGTGCTTTGTGTTTTGTTTTGTTTATTTCATTTTCACATTTCAGAAGTATTGAATAATAAAACTGTTTTCACAGATTACATTCTCTAAAAAGTTGTTTAGACATACTTGCAATTTTTCTCACTTCTTAAAAAAGATGATTCCTGGTCCCACACACATGTTGAAGTGTTGAAAGCCCCAGGGGAAAAACATAAGATTTTTGTTACTCCCAGATTAAGCCCAATCCTTAAATGAAATAGGAAACATTCCTCACATACTGGAAATACAACTGTCAAATCTAGAAAGCACAGTCCCAGCTCCCACCTGGGAAGCTTAGAGGACATAGACCAAATAAGCCTCATGGGTGCTGAATGTCATGACAGCTTCTAAATGTACACCCCTGGCTATTTGTGAACCAAATGAGCACACCAGGACATCACAGAAATATGTAAGCCTGCTATCTATTCAAATAAAATCTGTTAACATTCAAAAGGAAATATGCCAACAATAACACAGTGACTACACATACTATAGAAGATAGAAAAGCCAGAGGGCCAAGGCAATATTCTGCATCCTAACATTACATTCTTTTTAGAGACCTTTTCCTAGAAATATATATTTTATATTTAATTTTACTTAATATATACTTAATTTTGTATATTAGGATGTTGGAATTATTTTTTCCAAATCCTTTCAACTATCCCTTAAGATTATGAACAATCTTATAAACAAGTAGATAAATAATCGTGCGCATTCCATTGACTATCTCCCCGCTACTTTATCTACATTCCTATACTAACTACCACTTAATTCAAATCCTTGATTCCCTTCTCTCTAATGTGGCCAATTTTCTGCATAACATATGCTGAGTAGTAGCAAAGAATGCATTTAATTTGAAATAAAATGAAATTCTCTGATACAATGTCAGTCTAGAAATATCAAAACTAATTTTTTTTCCTATTGGATAGTTATGGTCACCAATATAAAATCGAATCTCAAAGGCATTGTGGCACCATCAACTTCTTCACAGCTTGCAATGAGACACTGACATCAGGTTAAAAGAAAAATAATTCCATTTTTATAGTAATAAAAGTATTATTTTTCTACGAGGAAAACAATATCTAAAAAGTAATACTGATTTACAATCAATAACTTATATCTACCAAACTCTTCATGAAAATAAAATTTAGAGAATTAAAACAGCACTGCACAGATTTATATTTATGTTCTTCCTTCGTCTCAATAGTTTTTAACTGTGTCTTATCTCTATCTTGAGATTACTTGATATTTTTTTTACACTTGGAGAATGATTGACTTTTAAAATTTTTATTAACACTATCTAATACTGCTCTGGCCTCCCTAAACTCTGTTTTGGACTGCTGCAAAGATATTTCTGCCCTCATAATTTTGTTTACAACCTACTTCATTACCTGTAATATCGGTATAAGAAATTTTCTCCACAGCCTCATGCTTCTTCTCTGGATTTCCAAAATATTCCCAATAAACAAGCTCTTTACTGTTGTAAATGAGAAATTGACAAGATAGAGAAATAGCTGCATTGCTGCCCTTTGCCTCTGGTTTCCTAAGACATCACAAGCTGCCTTCCAGACCAGATATAGGAAAGTCCCATCACAGAATAGAGTTTATTTCCTCCACCCTAAGCTACTCACTTCCATCATCTTTGTAATTAATGAATGAATTACATTGGATGACAACATGTAGTGTTAGAAAGAGAATAGAATTTTTGTTGCTGTTGTTGTTTAGAAATTGACAACCTAAAATTTAGATGGAAAGGCAAAGAAGTCCGAGTAGCCAAAACAATCCTAAAAGAATACTAAGTTGGAGGATTCTATCCAAGTAATCAAAACAGCATGGAATGAGCATAAAGACATAAAACAAATGTCAGCGGGACAGATGAGAGTCCAGAATACTCAAACATGTAAGGTCAATTGCTTTTCAGCATAAGTGATAAGGCAATTTAGTGAGAGAAAAGAATAGATTGTTGGAGTCAGATGACCTGACCGTAAATCCTGGAAAACCTTACAGTGTAAGTTTGAACATCTCTAATTTCTCTTAATGCTTCAATTTTCTTATCTGGGAAATGGAAAAATATTAATGAATATTTTATAAGGTTTTTTGAAAAAACAAACAGTGAGAGAGTTAATTGTTTAATAACTCACTGGTACATTCATTATTCATTTAACAGACATTACTGATGCCTACGATGGTGGGGGCAGGGGACACTCTTCTAGGACCCGAGGATACAGCCTGGTACTAAGCTGATATACAGCATATATACATTAGAACAACAAACAAACGCATTCTAAAAATTCCTGATAGAGATAAGTTCTGTGTAAAGGACTAAACGATACTAATGAAAAGAGGGTTACATAAGATAGAGGGTTCAAGGAAAGCCTTTCTAAGGAGGAGACATTGAAACCAGCATCTAAATCACAAACGGATCTAGGTGAGAGAAGATCAGAGAGAAACTCATTACAGGCAGAAGGAACATAAAGCGCTCCTGGACCTAAAGCGTCCAGGTGTGTTTTAGGAACATAAAGAAGCCTAGGCTGGTGAGGCTGGAGATATAAATTTGGAATCATCAGAGTATGGATATTATTTGAAGCCATGTGACTTGATAAGATCATTGGAGGTCAGCAGATAGACTGACAGGATAAAATCTTCAAGACAGAGCCCTGAGCTATTCCAACTTGTAGACGTTAGAAAAAGCAAAAGAGACTGAAAAGTCACAGCCTGTGAGGTAGAGGAGAACCAAGAGAGAATTTTGTCCTGGAAGTCAGGATAAAGAAAGTGTCTTAAGGAGAAGGAAGTTATCATCTATTTCAAATGCTGCTGATGGCTGAAGTCTGCATCTAACCACATGGAGGTCATTGGCGTTATCCTGAGCTGCCAAGAGCACAAAATGCTATGAGGGGACTGCAAGGGAATGGGATGTCTTACATGAAGTAGGAAGCCAGGTACATCCTCTTTCCTAAAATCATGCAGCAAAAATATCCCTTCCTATCCACAGTGAAGAAACCATGCCCAATAAAATGATCTGTCTTTTACTCTTTCCCTGAAACCTTCTCACATTCAAACATGAGACCACGAACTTTATCATGCAGAGTAAGTTCTGCCCCAGGTATAACCTCTCAGAGATAATCAAATTCCAGCATCTGTGAAATACCGATAGAGACTGAATTAAATGGCAGTGGAGACATCTGAATTAAGGGGATATGTTGCATGGAGACTGGAGGTATAGAGTGATTTCCAGGTTATTAGAATAAACAAATCATAATCACTCAAGGTACTTTGCATTATTTACATAAGCTTTTTATAATTCAAAAATTAGTTATTTCATTACTATCAGTTAAAGAGGCTACTATTCCCACAACAACATTTTTAATTCCTTGGGGGTAGGTTTCATTAATATCTTCAAGACCAATAGGTCAAATGCTTAATAAATGCATTTTATATTGTTACCAAAATCCATTCTCATTTAGTATATAGATACTTGTTAAGGGCCTCAATTTCCCTAGCCTGAATCCCTGAACCATGATGTGTCATGGTTCACTCATGGTTTTAGGAGTATGGGCTTCAGATTATCTCTTAATATTTTCAGTTAAAGGATTTTAACTTGCTTGTATTAGACCATATCTCCATGGTATACTCCCTGATGTGACCTGATTAATCTCCTGTTATCTGTTATTTAGATCAATTGTCCCCCAAACACTGAGTCTTTATGACAATACCACAAAGGAGACAGGGGAAAGCATATAGATCACTGCTTGATGCTGGAAAGTGGAGGAACATCCTCCTCAACTTTGTATCAAAAAGCAAAAGAGAGTACATTTTCTTCTCTTTGTTTTTTAAGATTGAGGCCATCTGTTTTCAACACAAGCATTCCAAAAACTCAATCATGCTTTTCATGAGATTACATGAGACTGTGTAAGATTAACCATGAAGCTAGTTTAGAAGCTGAAACTTCAGGACCCTCACTAAACTACACCCCTCCCAAGGTCCTAGGAGGGGCTCCAGTAGTTGTTTGCTTGTAATTTTCTATTTTATTGCTTCAAAAGAGCTTCCAAAGTTTTATAAACTTCAAACACCACAAAATCTGTATGCATCCTGCCAAAGTCTTCCATTTGATAGAAACAAAACTAGTCACACAGCATTAAATATAATTAATTAGTATTTATTGAATAAATTTGCCCACATCATAGAAAGACACTTCTAAAAAATACATACTTTTTACTCTGTTGAATATGGAAAATACTATCTTTGCAGGGGTGGTAAAAGAATGAAATTTATTATGATAAAAATGGAAAAAATCAATGTTGTAGGTTTATGTAATTTTCTAAACATTTTCAAAATTCTTTCAGGACTACTATCCTATTCTAACCTATTAGTTGCCTTTGAGTAAGAAACTATATGCTTCAGTTATTTAGTAATAATATAAGTTTTATGTTTTGGTATTTTAGCTTCCAATCATAAAATCTCTTCTATTAGATCTTAAGAAGAATATTTAAATTGACATTTTTTATGTGATCCTAATATTAATTTTTGTTTGTCTCTAAGACTAACAAAATAACATCTACGAAAATCTATGTTTGTCAACGTGTCTGCAAAATATAGTAATTCATTTTATGGGAAACCTTTCATTCTTGAGACAAAAGATTATGTGAAACACATCTGCCCACTCTGTCTGCAGTGCCTTGTCAATCTTCCAGGTACTCACCAATCCTCCCCTGACCGTGCCTGTAATTTAAAAGTGGTCACTGGGACTAAGACAGAGCTTCACTAAATATTGTTCCGTTTGTTCAGGGAGGATAAACTAAATGAGTTTTAGAAAAAAATGTTTGTGGTTTTTGTGTGTGTTAATTCAACCTCTTTTTCTCCACCTTCTCCCAAACCCAAAATAAATGAGCTGCATTCAGCTTCATTCTAGCTCTTTTTCCAAATATTGTCGGTCCTTGCATCTGTTTTTTTTTTTTTTCTCAATTCCACAGTTGTTATATGAAATAGAATTGCAAGCTCAAAATGAAGAAAACCTAATTCCTGTTTTGTGTGAAGCTCTGGTCCAGATAAGTAAACATCCCATGCACATAGGGAATTAAATGTCTATAATGCCTATGCATGATGGGAGCATTTTCTCTTTGGTTATATTTCGTTGCTTCCCCTATTGACTTGAGCATATTAATTCTCATGCATTTAATTTCTTGCACAGATGAGAGCATTAGGCTGAAAAGAACAAAATTAAAAACTACTTGCACACACAAAGTATTATATAAAAATGCCAGTCCTGCTCACTCTTTTCTCTCTCTCTCCACCATTTTTTCAAAACCATTAGAAACTAAGAATAGAAAGAAAATGTTATGAATAGAAAACACAGCACATGGGCTGCCCCTTTGTCTCCAAAGAATGTGAGACGGAAGCATGAAGGAAATTTCCTATTAGTCCCCACAGACCAACGTGATGAATAGAGCCCAAATACATCCCTTATAAAATATTAGAGGTTCTGGCTCTCACTTCAACCTTCTTTTTGACTATGAACAGAGCTGAGTATTTCTTGGTTATTATTCAATTGTGAAAATATTCTGAAATTATAAAAGAAAAATTTGATTACTCATCAAATGTGTTACTAACCATTTTCATAGATAATTCTGTACAGAAAATGACAACATTCATAAATCTCTAATCTTTCCACCTCTTTCTCTTGCAATGTCTTTCTGTCTCTCTCTTCTTCTTTCTGCAAAATCGCTTAGAAATTTTACTTTAGAAAACTAAATTTGTTCAAAGCAGCAAAAAAGATATTGGTAGAGATGAGCTTATAAGATGTGTCATCCAAGCTATGAAACTTAATAAATAATATCAAAACTTAGTAGGGGAAAAGATTTGAGTCAGCTATCCTGGCAATTTACAGCACATTACCCACAATGCCCAATACTTGGAATAGTATTTAAGAAGTCATCATGATTATATAAGAAAGAATAAAAAGAAAACCCTAACAAATATCCAATCTAAATCTCGAAATCAAATGCTTGGTAATTACCTATTAAGTTGTGCTGAGAAGTACTTTACCATACTGTTTGTAAATAAATAAAGAAAAGAACATGAAACAAAGATAATTTTGTCACACAATAAGGGATTGCATTTTAGTGCAAAAACAGGTCTCTGCAGGGCCATCAGACAGCTTCCTGGAGTGGAATAATTAAGTTTGAGATTGCTGGAGGGGACTGCAACGGTATTTTAGTTTATAGTCTCAAAGCCAAAGGGACCCATTAAATAAAATAAGTGAGATTGCGCTAGTTCCTTGTTGGCCAAGTACCTGAGTGATGTCACCAACATCAAGGTAACATGCTTAAATTATGCCAGACTACATTTAATAACAGAAGAATCTCAGACAGTTTTTCTGCCACACAGGAGTAAAACAATACTCTAAAGAAAGGAACCTGACAGAAAATGAGCCACTGAAGGAGAAACAATTAATTAAAGAGTCATTTGGGAGTTGAGAGGGCTGATAAACAGTCATGAAAAAGTCACTAAAATCTGATATTAAATGTGATTTAGCTGAATTAGTTTAGAAGGCAATTTCACATTGTGACTTCCAGACAGTCTGTCTCTAAAAGTCAGATTTTTCTCATCTCCAATGGGAGATGTGGGGGTGGGTTGATGAATATTGACCCAGTAACAGAAGCGGTACCCAAATTCTTCTGAGAATCACTAAGTTTCAAAATGAACTTTATCATAATCTGAAATAATATGGCACACATATGAAGCATTAAGCATGCACGATTTACGCTTTTTAATAGTAGAAATGATGGAAACTAAAATGATTTAGTTGAAAAGTAAATACTGTGAGATTCCATCCATCTATCCACCTATGGCATTGTAAAAATAGTATGTTCCAGACAAAAAAGAACTAGTTATTAATCGAAAATGTATTGCCTGGATTCTATTTGAGCAGTATAACTGGTATGATGAACAAGCAGGACTTGAGATGTGAATGAAATACAACATTCTTTTCATCTCCCAACATCCCCACCCCTTCAATGGATGGGAGGAGAGGAAAAGAAGTAGAGATCACCTTCCCATAGCCCTGGATGGAGGCTCAGGTAGGTCCCAAGCCTTTTTTTTTTTTACACATTCTTAGATAATAGATCACAATATGGTAACTTTAATTTGCAAACACCATTTCAGTTCAGTAATTAGAGGATTCACTATAAGATACTCAAAGCATTTGAATTGAATTGAAAAGTAAACCCCCTCCTGATACCTCTTCCCAAAGGAGGATGGAACAGCCAGTACTGGCAATAGCACCCTCCATAGAGATATCTTTACTAATCCCTTTCTTAAAATCCTCTCTTGAGACCATATTCATCTTGTCTATTCTCTAAGTACCTGAAAGAGTTCAAAAAATAAGAATTTCAACCAGTTTCTTTTAAAATCTCCATATGTAGATGTTTCTCACACTTTGCTGTCTCATAACATCAAAATGGAGTATAGTTTGAAACCGAAGCAGGAGGAATCCTGTCCCATCACACACTCTAGAGTCATAAACGTAACTATTTAGAGGGGGAGGGGCAAGATGGAGGACTAGAAGCAGCCTGCGTGGGCTGCTCTCAAGGAGAGGATGGAAAGTTGCAAAGTGGACGTCCACGTAAGCATGGGCCCTCTTGGAAACAGCACTGTGAATCATCACTGAAGTGACAGGGGACATTCAGAGTAAAAGAGAAGGTGATGGGGTGATTCAGTTGGCAAAATTGGAAGGTCCCTGGGGGAGACATTGACACATGGGGAAGGAGAGAACCCCCAGCACTCCACGTGCTTCCTGAGTGGACACTGTGAGAGAGATCCCATCACCACCACAGACCTCTGGAGTGATCAGGGAGCTACTTGGAGTCGGTGCCAGGACACTGCACCAGAAAGCAGGTGCAACACGGACCTTGTGGCTTCCATTCCCGGGGTGATGCACTGATGCCATTCTGAGCTCTCAGAATCAGAGCACCTACTCTACACAGGGCTTAGCTTTGCTGCAGCCACCTCTATATCACCCTGGCCAGGCCAGGGAGGTAGCAGGAAAAACAGATGCTCTCATGCACCCTGTGCTGGGAGGCAAACATCCCTGCCCCCAGGAGGGATTTGAGCAGAATGGGCAACACAAATGCCACCTGAGAAGCCCTATCCAGACAACACCCATATGCTGCCACCTGGCTCCATGGCGCTGCCCTGTGTTACCACCTGGCCCTGTGGCTCCACCCCTGTGGTTCTCATACTGTTGTTGGACCCCACAGTCCCACCACTGAGGCTCCAGTGCTGCTGCTAGAACCGTGGCCCAGCCCTCTTGGCTCCCACTGGCTGCCTGGTGGGAACTGCTCTTGCATTCCAACATTCTGCCAGAGACCTACTAGTCTCAAGCTGCCATCACACCAGGACTGGGATAGAGTGAACACCTGCCACCCTGACACCCAGGATCACTGCCTAAATAGCCTTGCACAGCTGCCACTGTCACTGCTGTGGGAAGACACAGGCAATGTCCTGCAATGCCAAGTTCTGTGGAGAGGGACTCACCTATCCCCAACGTAAATTTCCAACAGCTGCCTCAGGAACAACCCTCCATTCCATGCCAAGATCATCCAGCACCAATTTGGACTGTGAAAATCACAGGAGAATGAGAGAACACAGAACAGCTGCATTTCAGGCTCTCAGAGCATGCATCCCTCCTCTGCCAGGTCAGTCTTCCAGAGTAAGACACAAAAGCACCATCTAGGGACTTCTTCTTCTCATTAAGAAGGAGAGTTTGCAGCAAAGGAGAACAGGTACACTACAAATCTACCTGTCCTAAAATGAGAGAAATGGTTTCAGATGAGAAGAAGCCAGCAAAAGAACTCTGGCAATGTGAAAAAAACAAGCTAGTTTGACACCCCCAAAGGATCACAATGGATCTACAACAATGGACCCCAACAAAAGGAAATTGTTGAAATGTCGGAAATGAAATTCAGAATATGGATGGCAAGTAAGATGAATGAGATTCAAGAGAAAGCTGAAAAATAACAAAAAGAAGCCAAAAAGAAATCATAGGTGACACAAACAAATGGAAAAAGATCCCATGCTCATGGATTGATAGAATCAATATTGTTAAAATGTCCATTCTGCCCAAAGTGATTTACAGATTCAATGCAACCCCCATCAAAATACCAACATCATATTTCACAGATCTAGAAAAAACAATTTTATACTTCATTTGGAAGCCAAAACAATCTTAAGCAAAAAAACAAATCTGGAGGCATCACATTATCTGACTTCAAATTATACTACAAGGCTATTGTAACCAAAACAGCATAGCACTGGATAATAGTAGAGACATAGACCAATGGAACAGAATAGAGAACCCAGAAATAAAACCATCTACCTACAATTAACTGATCTTCAGAAAGCAGACAACAACATAGGCTGGGGAAATGAAGCCCTATACAAAAATGGTGCTGGTAAAACTGGATAGCCACATGCAGAAGAATGAAACAGAACCTCTGTCTCTCACCATATATGAAAATTAATTCAAAATGGATAAATGACTTAAATGTAAGGCATAAATTCATAAAACTTCTAGAAGAAAATGTAGAAAAAACTCTTCTAGACATCATCCCAGGCAAAGAATTTATGACTAAGACCCTGAAGGCAAATACAGCAACAACATAAATAAGTAAATGGGACCTGATTAAATTTAAAAAGCTTTTGCACAACAAAGGAAACAATCAACAAAATTAATAGATAACCTACAGAATGGGAGAAAATATTCACAAACTGTACACCCAACAAAGGACTAATATCCAGTATCTACAAAGAACTCAAATAAATCAGCAAGAAAAAAATAAACAACTTCATTAAAAAGTGGGCAAAATATGAACATTTTCCAAAAGAAGACAAATGGCCAAATAAACATATGAAAAAATGCTCAACATCACTAATCATCAGGGAAATGCAAATTCAAACCACAATGAGATATTGCCTTACCCCTGTCAGAATGGTCATTATTAAAAAGTCAAAAAACAATAGATGTTGGCATGACTCCAGAGAGAAAGGAAGACCCCTACACTGTTGGTGCAACTGTAAGTTAGGACAACCTCCATGGAAAATGGTATGGAGATTTCTCAAAGAAATATATGTAGACTTGCCATTTGACCCAGCAATCCCACAACTGAGTATCTACCCAAAGGAAATGAAGTCATTTTGGCAAAAAGACACCTGCACTCAAATGTTTATTGTAGCATAATTCACAACTGCAAAGATGTGTAATCAACCTAAGTGCCCATCAGTTCATGAGTGGATTAAGAAAATGTGTTCTATGTACACCATGGGATACTACTCCGCCATAAAAAGGAATGAAATGTTTTTTGCCACAACTTGGATGGAACTAGAGACCATTATCCTAAGCAAAGTATCTCAGGAATGGAAAAAAAATATCACATGTACTCTCTAATAACTGGGAGCTAAACAATGGGTACATATGGACACAAAGAGATGTAAAAGTCATTGGAAACCAAGAAGGGGGGAGGGCGGGAGAGGGTGAGGTATAAAAACTTACCTATTGGGTATGGTGAACACTATGCTGGTGATGGCCACATTAAAAGCCCTGACTTAATCATTATACAAGTTATTCATGTAACAAAACCATGTACCCCATTAATATATTGAAACTTTATAAATAATAAATAAAAATAGTCATAAATGTCATGTTATCTTTGATGAGTGAGATAAGATTATTAAGCTTACTAAATTAAATCATTAGAATATGCAAATGAAAATATATGGCTTTCAGGAGTTTCACTTGGATGGAGTTGAATACCCTGGAAATGAAGCGAACCTAGTCTTTATTTGAGCAAAGCCTGCCAAAGCCAATAGTGCTTCTGGATTTTAAAGACCAAAGTAATGTATTAGCTCTATCAGTAAAAGTAGAAGATAATTCATTTATTCAGTGAAACATTTAGAAGAGAGGAGAAATTAAATCTTTTCCCGTAGAATTATGTTGAGTCAGAAAGTTGAAATTTCAGGGGGTCTTAAGATTTTGGGGGCCGTGGATCATCAGACTTCAGAACTGGATAATGCCAAATGGGCCATTGCCCCCAGAAAAAAATCACACGCATGTACCCACACATATTCCCATATACAAGCACAGGGACAAATACTTAAATTATGACATACAATTGTAGTATTTCACTGATATCTTGAAGCTATGATCTCTAAGTAAAGCACCCCTCAGGGACATGACAGTCAAGGTTCTTTCAAGCCAGGTTGCTACTTTAAGCAGCGTTTTATCTGTCATATAATACTGTGGTTCCATCCTCTGCCAGACAAACTTTTGTCAGTAGAGTGAGTCCCTTAAAAATTAGAGTCCAAAAGAGAAATGCTTATGACTAACTATATAAAGATATTCCTTCTAGATTTTACTCCTGTTCATGTATAGTGTCAACCTGGGTTTTATTTCAATTTCCAAAATATAGATACTGTGTCACAGATATACAAAACCTTACAAAAACAAAAATAATATATTATTATACTGTAATAATATAGAAATAATGAAAATATAAAATAGAAAGAAAGAAGATACAGAAATGCCTACCCTAAACATTATGTTTGTTGCCCAACTCAGTAGATGTAAATGTAATTAACTGAAAAATATGTAAATTTTTAAAAAGAAAGTGTAAATTAACTGTTTCCATAATTGCAGACTAATGGAGGAAAGTGATGAGTATAAATCCCATCCCCCTTTTTCTATTCCTCACAACATCTCCACGGTCCCTCGACTATTTCAGCTGCTCACTTCATGTTTGCAGAATGAGCATTAAAGTTTTAGTAGAAATTAGTGTCTCTCTTACTTTTCAGTTTTAATTAAAAAGAATTAAAGAAATGAGCAAATTGGAAGATTTACCCATATACAAAAGGGAGTAAAAACTGAGAGAAGAAAGATCAGATAATTGGCTTTCTGCAATTTTATGCCACCTGTAACCTCTCTGGGAAATTTTTATGAGAAGTGACAATTATCTTGCATAATGAGAATTTTCTCCATAACATATGTAAAACATGTATATAATATACATATATCCACACATACGTATGGTAGTATTTGACCTCATCCATGAAACATCTACAAATGTCTCATTAATATTTTCATTTTTTTCAGCATGTGCTCACTAATTGGAAATTCAATTAGAAAGATAAAACATTTGAAAATTAAATGGTGCATTCTCTTTATAATGTTGAAACTGTTTTGCCAGTTAACACTGAGTTTATCTAATTTATTAGTTTGAATTTTAAAATCTCCTCAGTCTCATAAATATTTTAATCATGGCAAAAGAATGATTTTGAATATAGCTAAAAATAACCATAGACAATATTTAGAGGGCTATACTTTTCTTGCATTAAATCTAGAATTGAACACTGTACCTATTCAGAAAACCATCGAATGAATGAGTCCCCTGGCAGTTGGTCTCAGGTCGAAGTTTTACTATGATACAAGTAAAACCAGGTTACTTTAGGCCCCTGGTGACTAAGAAAAGAATGTTATAGCCTGGAAACAATGACATGTTAAAGGACATAGCCAAGGGTTAAGTGAAGATCCATAGATGTATGTATGCATGTGCACTTTGGAATTTTGATGACGTTGGGGATTTAACAGATCCCTGACTGTGAACACAGAGCAGTGCTATCAAACCAACTTTCCCTTTTTATAACAAATACTTTGTATTACATGTTTTACCACCCAAAAATGAAGATCATGGATAGGAAAATCTACCTATACATAGCTTAAAAAAAATCTATGTAATGTCTTATCTGCAGTTTAAGTGTAAATAACAAGAAAACAACTGATTAGGAGGAAAAATCTGAAGTTCAGTATGTACACTCAGGAACAACTACATGAGAAGACTGCATGAAACAATCAGCTGCCGGCCTCTATCTGTGTAATCACATGAATTTGAAACTACTAATGCTGCCTGACTCAGGTGTGAAGCATTGGGGACTCAGATTCTTTGAGCAACTTGCTGAAGTGATTTTCTGAAAGAATAGCTAACACTATATGATGCTGGGTAAAACTGAACAAAATAAAATACAATAATTCCTCCATATACATAGTACTTGTCTTTCTGGAAAATAAGCAAAAATACTTTGCCTGCCCAGACAGTCTGTCTGTCTGTTTATTTAATCTCTTTCTATATAAAACGGAATTGGGTTTATGCTCAAATAAATATGAATAGTTCCTGCATGAATACCCTACATAGCATTTGAAAATCATATGAGACAAAGGACAACTACATACATCACATTTCTGGTCCCTGCTCACTAAAATGGCTTCTAGCACCCACTCCCAAACATTAGGACAAGGAAAAAATGCTGTCATATATTGCCTAAATGCCCATAAAGAACAGACATATGGACATTAAAGTCCATTTAACAGAGATTAAAAACTGGCTTCAAGAAGGCCTACACTGGTTTGGCAAATGATGTCAATATATTAGGTAGCTAAGGTATTGACACTCTCAAACTGGTCACTGTCCCTGTTGACAAAGACCACTTCCTGTATTTATTTTTCCTCCTAGCTGCTGAAATCATTGGAGTAAGCATTTGTTGTTTTAGTCCAATTCTCTCATTTCACAAAAAGTAAGTTGAAGAGTTGAGGTGGATGTCAAATATATAGTGAAATTAATTTTTTTTTTTAATGTTTGGGGTGTTCCTATGTTGCCCCAGCTGGACTCATACTCCTGGACTCAAGGGCTCCTCCCACCTCAGCCTCCTGAGTAGCTGGAGCTAAAGGCAGGTCCCACCACGCCCAGCTTCTCAAATCTTGCTGGTTGCTTTTTCACACTAAAGTTCCAAACCACAAACCTGACAGTAATTAGCGGAGGGGGTTCAATGTTAAGCGTATATAACTAGTGGTTAAGTGAAATGCAATCCTATGCTCAAGGATCAGCAAACAAGGCTCCAAGTTGAGAACAATGAGACATTAAACTACCAGCCTTAACTCTACCATCAGCTACAAATCTACTTTCTTTCCCAATCTAAGAAAGAGACTGAGTCAACGTGGAGTAAAAGAGAGAAAGACATCAAGCTGTTCTTGTTGAAACTGTAAGTTCTTGGAAGAAAATTATTAATTCCCTTCCCCACAGGGAAAAGGATACTGCTTCTCAAAAAATCAGAAACCATGTGACAACCTTAAAAATGAATTTCCTGTAAGAAAGGAAGGCTGGTATATTATTCTCCTAGTCAGTAGTCTGTTAGGCAGTAGACCATCCAGACCAGGGCAAGAAAATTGGAGTGAAGTATGGAATTGAAAGGAATAGAGCAGACTGTCTGCCATTCTGGCATGTTAAGAATGTCTGGGTTTCTTGGAGATCAGGGGAAACCACAGAAGGCCTAAGCTTTCTTACAGAACATACATGATGTATGAGGACTGATCTCAAGACGAGAGGATGACAGCAGCAGGAATTTGGGATATACTGCCAGCTACAAGAATTAAGAGGAGGGAGGGGAAGTTAAGATCGAGGCTGACCTTCCAGATCAGGGAAATGCTATGGGGAAACTCCCTAGGAATCTCTTAAGAACTCACACATGCAACCCAACAGACCAAACATTTGGATGTCTGCCACAGAGGCATCAAATATGACTCTGTATTAGTTTCCTGGAGCCACCCTAACAAATTACCACAAATCAAGTGACGTAAACTAACAGGTATATATTGCCTCACAGTTCTGGAGGCCAGAAGTTCAAGATCAATGTGCTGGGAAGTGTTGCTTCCTTCTGGAGGCTCTGACGGAAAATTCATTCCACGTCTCTCTCCTTCCTTTTGATGACTGTCAGTAATTTTTGACTTTCTAATCCCAACTATTATACTTAGTATAGTCTAAGATATAGATATAGTATATAGTCAAAAACTAATATCACTTTATAAAAAATAACTTTGTGCTTGGATAAAGATATCATGTCTTCTAACTGAAATCTGACCTGATACATT
The DNA here is from genome assembly GCA_963575035.1 of Avahi laniger. Taxonomy (NCBI): domain Eukaryota; kingdom Metazoa; phylum Chordata; class Mammalia; order Primates; family Indriidae; genus Avahi; species Avahi laniger. The sequence goes on from CAUYSK010115157.1 coordinate 19,591, forward strand.
AACATCTCTTTCTGGAATAGTATATTTAAAAATGTATCAATATGTCCTTTCTGCTACATCTATTGATTTTTTTTTCATGAATATATGAATACATGGTATCTTGTAACACAAGAATTTGTGGTAAATCTGAGCTGAAACAATTGCATGTTATGTTTTTATAGCTGTAATCTGAAGAAGATGAATAGAAAATAAAGAACTTATGAAATACATCTCAAGGTTGAAAAATATAACTTAAATCTTACCTCATCCTTTGGAAAAGTAAAACAGGCTGATATTAGTATTATTGAATATTTAATGGATGTAAATCTCACACATCTAATTAGAAAAAATCCATTGGAATCTATATCAAATTAAATTAAACTCAATTATATTAAATCTTAATTACTTGTATATTATTGTGAGCAGTACCAAGAAGTCAGAAGACAAGGATCCCATCCTGATGGAGATTAAAAGTTATTTGGGCACTTAAGATTTGAAAAAATGAAGAATTTAGATATCAGTGTGGAATAATTTTTAAAAAGTATTTGTACAGCAATAAGTAATATAAGATTTTGAAGGAAAGAGTATTAAAGAAGGACAGTGGGGAAATTTTCTTTGAGGAGGTAGAATTTGAAGAATAGAAGAACTATTAGAGGAAGTCATTGCCATGCTCTCTCACCATGTGATGTCTTAAGCTATGTTATGACACAGCAAGAAGGCCCTCACCAGATGTGGCCCCTAGATCTTAGACTTTCCAGTTTCTAAAACCATGAGCCAAATAAACTTCCATTGTTTATTAATTACCCAGTCTGTGGTATTGTTATAGCAGCACAAAACAGACTCAATCACATAAATCAAGAAATTTCATATTTATAAATGCAAATGATTAAGATAAATATCTTGACATTATATTAGTCTCATTTTAGAATCTGACATGTTACTAATATATTAAAATATACACAGAACTACCATGCTCTATCTAGGGAAAAATGATTATTGACCATTTCTTCAAGAATTTTTTATTTCTGAAATATTTTATTGGAAAACTGTTATGAGTATGAGAAAGGTTTTATTAACAAATCTCTTGAGCTATTTCAAAGGCACTGAACTTTGAGTATTGATGAACCCTTATAAAGAAAAAATATGGAAGTCAATTTCTTCAAATAACATGATGTGTAAAAGAGCTAAAATAATGATATCTTTATAGATATCAACACATTTTTCCTATACCAGAGTTTTCATGTATTTGGCAAGTTTTATATTCATTCTTATCACCCATATGATATTCATGACGCTTCCATTTTTTATGGATTTTTTTCCTATTACCTAATGATGCAGACAATTAACTTTTTTCTTACCTTCAATGGCCTCTTTTGTCATTTGTAAGCCACTTAATACATACAGGCTCGTTATCAGCAGCATAATAGAAAACCATTCCAAAAATACAATTATAGCTTATTTCTGCTTTAAGGACTAGGAGTTGATGTTCAAATGGATTTTTAAAATTATTATTGCTGAGTATTTATCAGAGGTGGGTAAAAGTTTTATCAGAAACCTGAAATTCATATAATTTGGGGGATTCTATTTAAGAAAAAATACATTAATAAAGTTATATATTTCAAAAAACTGATGGTAGTTTAAACATTACAAAAATTAAGGAAAATGTATTTGTAATTTGTATTAATTAAGTGCCTGTCACATTTGCAAGCCTTTCCTATATATACTGCAAAAACATAATTAATGAAATTAAGACATACAAGTACAATTTAAACTTTAAATTTTCTTCTAGGTTATATTATTTTATACAAATGCGTAATCAAATTTTTCTAATATTACATATGTAGACATGATGAAGATGAATAGTTTTGTCACTGAACCACTTATTTCTTCTGGGGGCTTTACAACATTGGTGATAATTTTCCAAGACATTTTGATAGGAGTTGCCATATTTCCTCAAGATAAGATATATCAGTTAACACTGCAACACGATCTTACATGCTGATATGCATAAAACATGTCAGTTCACACGAAGTATACCTACTATTTTTAATACTACTAAAGATTAGTGGCCTATAAAAATGATCCTCATCACCAAATAAAAACAATGGTGAGTTTATACATTCATGCAAGTAAATGTGTATTATTGAGAAGATTCAAGATGGGAGAGAACTTCCATTATGATCAGTGTTGATAATAACTAAAACTTCTGCTTACACACTTGAGGATTGGGGAATTTCTACAAACTAGCTTCTGTCTCTGTACTTTTTAATCTTTGCTTTTCATCAAAAAACCACATAATTCTGGTGCAGAGTGTCGTGAGGTGCAGGACATGTTAATATAAGATCAAACTCCGAGGGGATTCTGGGTAAGATGGCGGATGAGAAAACCGCAAACCAGAGTGTCTCTGCAAGAAAGACAGATTTTAGAAGACAGCGAAAAAAATAAACAGGCAGACAAACATAGATCAGGTAAGGGTCGGAAGGAAGGGTGCCTGAAACTACAGGAGACTCCACAGGAAGAAGTCGCGGAGGAGAACTGCAAGGAGAAATGTCCCCGAGAGGCTTGGAGACCAGCGACAAGGGTAGGTGAAGCGGTTAAATTTCCCCTCCCTTGCGTGTTGGACTGCTGGTGGGCTCCTGAAGGGTTGGAGAGACCTGCCAGCACCAGCTGAGACAGCTGCCACCAGTCAGTGATCAGCCTCTTAGGAACAGGGCACCAGGCTCCCAGCTTCCTCAGGGCACTTCCTGCCCCACAGAACGGAGCAGATCGGCAGGCGCCATATTCTCCCCTTCCCCTTCCCTACCCACGGCTGCCAATAGAAGCAATTTAGCCACTACCCAGAGGCATCTGCAGGGAATGGGACCTTCCCTTTTGGGGCCCTACAGCAGACTGAGGGATACTCAGACTGCAAGCTCCCTACCCACTAGCCCTCCTAGGTGCTGCTTCCCTGGTGAGTCCAGCAAAGTGGGGCAAATCCCGAGGCAGAGAGACATTGATCCAGCGTGGGCACCCCATGGGTGACTTGGGACCAGCACTCCTCTCCCTGGCAGGGTCAGGGATTGATCTCCAAGGCCCAGGGGACAGGCCTACAGAGCAGATCCCATACACCCAGGTCTTGATTGTACTGCCCCGGGGCACAGAAGGGATATTTGTGAACAAGCATACTCAGGTGTGTGTGCCCTTAGGGGCAGATCAGCGTGCTTGAGGGGCAACTCTCCTCCCACGGGAGGGCTGTTCACTGAGTTCAGGCTGCGATCCTGGGCAGGGAGGCATCGCAACCAGGGGAGATCCACTGGCTTGAGGTCTTGGCTACTGGCAGATGCCCAGGAGAAACCGAGGAATAAGAGAGGATGGAAAGGAGGGAAGCCTGCTCCAGACTGCA